>JBBPMJ010000914.1:0-12173 GCA_038090255.1 Austroboletus niveus | reverse complement strand
AGGTCTGCTGGCTGGTGCAGTCAATTGGCTCACTAATACTCTTGATAAGACCACCTACCACCAGCCATGGCCCCCTCCTTTCTCCCAGCCTTCCTCAAGTCAGCCACTAATAATTAGAATTCCCCTATTAAGTCAGTGCAATAGCATGCCCCAACTTGCCACTTCTGTGAATGCCAATGTGCCACTCTTACCTCCAGCAACACTCACTTCCTCACAGTGCATTCATGCATTGGCACCATGGCTGTTACAATTCATTGGGCCCCTTATTTCTTTTCTCTACCTTTACTTATTGATGTATACCAAATGAACATAACCCTCACTGTTCAAGCCCCACTTGGATTTTTCTTTTATATTTGATTTTTCCTTTACCATTTACTGATTTAATGTGACTCATCCACAGTTGTATTATCAATATTTATCTGATGCCATCACATCTGTTCAAAGTGACACCAGCTTCTTTACAATTCCATCACTTTTTATTACTAACTCACTTTTTATCTTTACCTTCCCTTGATCATTTGGCTTGCATATATAAATCCTTGATACTTCAGTATATTTGCTATCTTTGACCTCCTGCAATCTACCTAGTATCTTGATTGCCCTCAGTTCCTTAGTCCTCATCCTACTGTTGAGTGGACACTTCCTTTGAACCCTTCAATCTGTCACTAGTCCTGTGATGTCTCTAGAACTTCTGTCAAGGAAAACTCTTGTCAGATCCTCCTCAATCCTGTTATTCATGACAGTCCTCAGAATCCCTTGATTCCATTGTTTCTGATGGTCTCTCAGAACCTCTGTTAAGGATACCCCTTGTCAGACCCCCTTGATTCCTGTCTGCTGAATAGTGACAGTAAGTTCTCAAATCTCTGCAGACCATGCCCCAACTCTGTCAAGCATAACAATGGCTGTTCTCTGACTCATCCTCACAGCCAAACATCAGCACATGACTGTCCTGTCCAGCAGCTCCAGCTTATCACTGCTCATCATCTCAACTCTATGGCCATTTTCCAAAGGCTGGTCTCACCATTCATCAAGCATTGGATGGAGAGTGACTCTGGCCTTGGCCTGCACATGCCCCTCTGTGAGTGGTCACCCAAGTGGACATAGGAAGTCAATAGCATATTTGCATCAAAGTTTTCAAGTGAGTAATTATTGCTCTCAAGTTCATTGACATGTAAGTCCATTTCTTTTTTGCTTTCATTCTGAGTCCAAGCTCATATTCAGCTTGGCACACTATTGTCTACAGCTATCACTCAAATGAAACTCACTTTCTGGCCGCCTATCCTGAGGCAGTATGAGGTTATACAGCTCTGCTTTGCACAGTCAACATTGCATGAAAGGAGCAAGATGAAAGAGTGACATGGCTACCTCGATAGACTGGATGCCAACAGCCCACTTCTGGTGTTTTGAGTCAATGAAGTCCAGCAGTCACTCCTCAGCACTAGTATGAGTTGTGTTGTCCATGTTACAGTATTCTAATTACACATATTGATCTTATAGTTACTGGTACTATGTATACTGTATAGCATACCAGCTGAGTCATTTGTGTAGTCACAAGTCTCTTTTTTAAATACATGTTGTCCCTGACCATGATTTGAACTGTGTCTTTGCTGACCATGTACTAGTGATGACAGGCCATCACTTTGCCTCAACCTACTACCATCATATCCAACCAGTGACAAGTCAGATGCCCACTTTGCAGTACTGTCTTCCCTTCACAGCCTGCTCCATTCAACTGGACCATATGCATAGTGAGTCATTGTTAAGTCCAGTTCCACTGGGGTACAGATATGTGACTCCAGAGTGCTGGAGTTATACTGTTGTTGGAGCAACATCAGCTTCACCTTATGTGGTACACTCTTGCCTGAGTCCAATGTTGCTAATTTATAAATGGGGCAGACTTGAGGTCTGAAGGATCAGAGGATCAGAGGTGAGTTGTCAAGACACAGACAAGAGAACACTGAGATGAGATCAATGGCAAAGTCAGGAGAGGTGGAAACTAAGATGATATTCAAACTGAGGTCTAAGAACAAAGTACATGAGTTTATATATGTACATATGAAGGACCAAATTTCAAAAAAAGTATAGTATGAGTTGAAGAAATGGAAGTAGTGAAGTACTGGTGCAGTGCAGGTTCATTGCACAGCTGGAGCTGTGCTTTTTACCCTGAACACCACACAATAGAATAAAGACTAACTTAAACTAAATACAAGAGAGCATAGAAAAGTAATGTAACATAGCATACACAGAATGAGGATGATAAAGATAGAGTAGAAGGAGAAGTTGAAGGAAACATATCAGAGTAAAGTCACCAGAGATGACCAGACAGTGCCAGAGGAGTCTGGAGTTGACTTAGGAAATTTCTGGGATATGACAGTTGCTGCCAGTGCTATCTTGCTTGTTCAATCATTCTCAGGATTCAACTCTCTCAACTGTCAAGTCTTGAGTTTTCATTTCTCTTTTTGGGGCATGTTCCTGTGGCCAAGTTTGCATTTTTTCCAGCTCCCATGTCTGATTTTCTCCCCTCTATGTCCTTTCCATTAAGCCATCTGCACACCTCATCTTATCAACATGTGTTCTCTTGCAACATTCCCCAACCATGATCATCCCTTCAACTTCTGTTGTACTCAGGTCAAACCAGTTTCACAGCTCAGATTCAACATTCAGATCATTCCCAGGGCCAGCCATCATGACAAACACATACCTTCACAATGCTCACTCACTGCCTCATGCTCAGGCTCTTGTTAGTATTTTTCCTTGTTCTTCAGATTTCAGACATTGTCAGTTTATATTGCATTGTTACTCAAAGGTTCTCAGGATTTCCCAAACCTCATTGGAAGTAGTATATAAGACCTGCAAATGCAAGCAAAATCCCAGTTTTGTTTTGTCATTTAGCAGGTGAGTATCTAATATCCATGTGGTACTTTTATGCACAATAAATGTCATTTCACAGCCTCCTTTTTCTGTCTTTCTAAAGTCTGCAGCATTGGGTCTATTGTAATCTGGACATTAGACAAAACTCACTTACTTACCATTTCAGATCCTTTGCTGTTGTAGCTACACTCCAGCATTTGACCATTTTCACATTTCACCATTTCATTCTTACTTGATCCTGAGGTCCTCTCAGACCCTTGCTTTCCTCCTCCTCACCATCTATCTCACCTGGACCTTGTCCTATCCTCATCATGTCTATCTCTTGAGCTCAGTCAGTCATCCCAGTGGCCCTTGACCCCAACACAGCCACTAATCCACTTGAGGCAACCATTGCTGCCCTCCAACAGCAACTGTTATGCTTGCACAATGTTTAGTCTCAGTGTATCCTCAAGGCAATACAAGGTTCTATAGATCCAAAGGGGTTCTCTGCTGAGACTCAAGACTCAGGCAGGAGTGAGACTAAACACTGCATATAATTGCACAGATCTAGCTACAGAACATATACAATAAATAGTAAGTATTTATACAGCCCAGAATCATCTCGGAATGGGAAGGTGATGAATGGAGCACATGGTACACTACAATGGCCTCATGGATCAATAAATGAGAATGGGATAATACTATCATCAAAAGAAGGATGGAAGGAGAAGTGAAGGTCCATGACAGAAGTGACTCTTGGAACACATGGATTAAGCTACAAAAGAGGAATAAAGAAAGAACAGGGTGACTCAAGAATGGGGATCTCCATATGACCATATGGAGCATAGTCCTTGGGAAATAGAGTCCAATAACATTTTAAGGGAAGTCTGTCTTCATGTCTCCATTCTGGTTGAAGAGTTGCAAAGTATTTTGAAGTTTCTGAGATTCCAGAACCTTCAGAACCATGGAAAGATAACTCAGAAGTGTCAGAACTGTTGGAACTGATTCCAGAACTTTCGGAACCACTGGAATTGTGCTTACTTGTAACAGCAACAGCAACAGACCAACCAACTCCTTTCCACTCTCCTCAACCAAACTAATGGACTCAATCAAGCCCAGACTATGCTCTTGGAATGAATCCAGCAGATGGCTGAGGCAACACCCCACTCTCATCCCACTCCTTGTCCCCTTCTCATGTCACCTAGACCTGAGGTCACTACACCCTGTGCACACTTACCCTCACCTTGGATACATATTCTCTCCTCTATGAATTACCCCTCCCAATAAGAAATCTATTTAATCCTCATACTTTCTTCCTTCCACAACCTATCCTAGAACCTGTCCAATTTCCCCCTCATAAAACTTTTGTTAACAAACTGTCAGAATATGATGGAAAGAAGTTGAGCTATGAAGCCTGGCTTTTCTCAATCCTCCTATACATTGACAACAACTGATATTAGATCAGAGAAGGATCATATCATGTACACATTGTTGTACATGAAGGGTGACAATCCAGCAGGATGTGCCTTGACACATTACATCAAGGACCACCTGCATAATACACAGTGGTCATGGCATCTATTTCAACTATGGCTCAATGAACAATTCTGACCACAGCTGAAATATCAACAGGTGCATCAAAAACTTCAGAAGCTTTGACAGAACAAAGAGTCCATCAAAGACTTCTTCATATTCATGGAACAGCTTGCAGCTGATGCTGGGTATGATCTAGAGGGGAGACAAGAATTCATCATCAATATCATATGCAGAGAAGTACATTCAGAAGTAGTCCATTGAGCTGAAGACTATTGTTTGGAACTCCTGACTACCAGATTCATTGCTCAATGGAAAAAGGTGTTGGTCACAGCAGAGACAGTACTTCAAAGCCAAAGGGAAGTTTACTCAATGACTAGAATATCATTCATACTGCATACTTAGCCAACTACAGAAATAAGTGAAAAGAAGGACATCACTGGTATGACCTATGGAGGTCAAGGAAAACCCATGAACATTGATTGAGCTCAAGAAAGGGTGAAGGATCTTTGCTCCTACTGCAAGGAAGCAGGACATATACTGTAGTGAGCAATCGCCCAAAGAAATAAGCTCAAGTTACTTGTGTAGTGGAGTTAGAAGAACAAATCTGCATCCTAAAGAAAGAAAAGAAGTCAGGTTTTGAAGAAAGTCAGTGAACAAGGCCGATTCACTGATGGAACTTTTTAGTACCTTGTCCGATCCATGTAAATTAGATAGCAATCAATTTGCTGTGTTGGTTTCAGATGAGGGAATGAAAGAAGGCCAGGAGGAAGACATTTGTGTCAACCTACCATGAACAGAGAATGACAGGCTTTCTCTTAAACCTGTCACAAATTTGTCTAGGGAACCATGGCAGCATAGATGGCAAAGCAAGGTAGGCATGGATTTAGATTCAGCAGTTATGATCATAGTCTTGAAAGATAATCTAGTGTTCCAGCCAAAGGCCAAAAGGTGATGATTCCCCCATTGGGATACCTGCCTCTACTCCATCCAGGGAGCATGTGATCAAGAGAAACACTAGAAAGGTATTGAGTTATTGAGATGAAGCCAAACCTTGGTTACCATCAAGGTGGCTAAATAAGAAGTTCAAAAGCAAGTCAGATGAGCAATTGCTTCAAAGACTAGAAGTTTTCACGTTGAATAAGAGATGGATAGAAGCGTTAATTGACATGGTGGTTGAGCTTAGACAATTGTCATGCTCTTCCAGATGCTGAGCATTGTGAGAATTATGCAGAAACCAATGCATGATACAAGGGACAGGATATACATCCCTATCTGTTGATGTTATCCTAACTGATCTTCAAATGAATCATCACATAGATGCAAAAGCCTTGATAGACTCAAGATATACTAGCTCTATGATTGACACCAAGTTTTTATGTGAAAATAATCTGTCAACAACAAAACTGGATTGCCCCATACCAGTTTATAATGCTGATGGCACCCTTAACATGAATGGACATATCATGGAATTTGTAACCATGTTATGTACCATTGGAGACCATGCAGAAACTATGACAATAGGAGTTACCAACTTAGACAAGGGTCAAATGTTCCTTGGTCATGATTTGCTTTAAGCACATAATCCAATTATTGACTGGACAAAAGGAACCCTTTGCTTTGAGTGTGGTTTGGAATGTTTTCCTTGAGACATTCATAAATCAGATGATGAGACATATGAAGAAGGTAATCACCTTGAATATGTCTCTATTCTGAAGGAATATATCTGAAATGTGTTGACAGATATTGCAATCAAACAAGCAAAAGCAAAAGGGGAGTGGACATTTGAGGACATTGTGCCTTATGAATATTGGAAGTATCAAGATGTCTTCGCAAAGAAGAACTTTGATGAACTACTGCCATGCAAACCCTGGGATCATGCTATTGATCTTAAACCTGGGGAACATAAGGTGGATGGCAAAGTATATCCATTGTTGAAGGATGAAATGACTGAACTAGATAAATTCATTAAAGAGAACTTGAAATTGGGCAGAATTAGACCATCTATATCATCATTCATATCACCTTTTTTCTTTATAAAAAAGAAAGATGGTTAACTAAGACCTGTTCCAGACTATCAAAAGTAATTGATACCCACTACTGCTTATCTCTGAGCTTATCCACAAATTATGAAATGCAAAACATTTTACAAAGTTGGACATATGATGGGGTATAACAACATCAGAATCAAAGATGGTGATGAATGGAAGATATTACGATCACTCATTTCACCTATTTAAAAACTTGCTTATGGCAGAAGTCAAACTCCTGACCACCTATATAAGGAAAACCCCTATTGATACAAGGTCATTAGCACTTAGACATTTTCCAACATAACTTATTATGTGACTGCTTACATCAGCAGTCTAGACCACAAGTCACGTGACTTGTCACATGTCCAAAAGACTAGACCCCTATCTCTTATCTATGATGTCAAGATGATCTCACACATTATGTTTCACATAATGCATGCTTCTTTACTTCTTTCTCTCATGGACACACTTTTTATGACTCATGCATTTTTATTAGCCAATCATGTATTTTCTCCTTATCATGGTTTAATGTCTCTTTATGGTATTTACACAAACATGTACATATAGTAGAATAGTATATAAACCCCAGGACTTCAAGGCTGGAGTCCCTAGCTTTGAAGTCTTGGAGATTCCCTCAGAAGCTTATCACTCTAAGGACCAAAGAGTCACTCCTTTTACTCTTTGCTTCATCTTTATTTGAGTTGTTTCAGAAGATGGCATTCAAAACTTCCAATGGGCTCTATGAGCCATTGATGATGTTTTTCAGCCTTACCAATTTCCCCACTATGTTCCAGAACATGATGAATAATCTGTTGAAAGACCTAGTAACCAAAGGATTAGTCCTTATTTATATGAATAATATTCTCATATACTCTCTGAATTTAAAAACTCATCATGAAACCACCTGTGAAGTGTTATACATTCTATATAACAATAATTTGTTTCTTAATGATTCAAAATGTGAATTTAGCATCACTCACATGAAATATCCAGGGCTTATAGTAGGTAATGGCATGGTTCATACCAATTCATCTAAAATTGCAGTGATTACCAATTGGCATCAACCCTGAACAGTTAAAGAAGTCCAATCGTTTATGGGCTTTGCCAATTTCTATTACAAATTTATCTGTGACTATAGTAAAATTGCCAAGCCTCTTACATTCCTCACAGGAAAAGTGCCCTGGCAATGGACAGAAACACAGCAAAATGTGTTACAAGCTCTCCTCCCAGTGAAATGGAACTATCAAATATATAACAAAGAACTGTTAGCCATCATGGAATGCTTAAAAGAATGGCATTATCTATTAATTAATTCTGAATTCCACATCAAAACTGATCATAGAAATCTGGATTACTTTTATCAACCCCAAGATCTTACCCATAGACAAGCTTGCTGGCATAGTGACCTCCAAGATTACCATTTTCAGATCACCCATAAGCTGGGATGTTCCAATACCTCAGATCCTCTGTCCAGGGGGCCAGACTTTGAAACAGGGGTAGATGACAATTTGCAAACAATCCTGTTACTTGAGAGTTAATTCACCAGAAAGTTAAATTTGGAACCTATCAATAAAATGAGAGTAAAAAATATTTTAGAAAAAGCTACAATTCCAACGAAAACGCTGCTGGTTTCAATTTATATTCAGCTGAATTCTTGAATATTTCTGCTCATAATTGAAGATATCTAGACACTCAAATAATTATTGCAGTCCAAAAAGAAACTTATGGACATATAGTGTCTAGAAGTGGGATAGCAGTAAAAAACAGAATTGACATCAGAGTGGGAGTAATTGATGCAGACTATAGAGGAAGCATTAAATTCTCTTGTTTAATCATTCAGATGATGATTTCATGATTCAAATTGGAGACAAAATAGCACAACTAATACTGGAAAAAATAAACACAGAACCAGTAGAGGAAGTGCAAACCATGGAAGCAATATCTTGAGGACAACAAGGATTCAGATCAACAGGAATTAGGCAGATCAAATCATGGAACACCAATGAGCTAATAACTCAATTGCAGTTATTTGTGGATAAAATGGCCATCAAAGATAGAAAGGATCAAGCAGCTGATTGGACACAAACAAATGGACTCTGTTATGCTTGCACAATGTCCAGTCTTAGTGTGTCCTCAAAGGCAATACAAGGTTCTATAGATCCAAAGAGGTTCTCTGCTGAGACTCAAGACTCAGGCAGGAGTGAGATTAAACACTGCATATAATTGCACAGATCTAGCTACAGAACATTTGAGCTAACTAGTAAGTATTTATACAGCTTGGAACCATCTCAGAATGGAAAGGGGACAGAATGGAGCACATGGTATGCTACAACAGCCTCATAGATCAATGGATGGAATGAGATAACACTCCAATCAAAAGGAGGATGGAAGAAGGAGCAGAGATCTGTGACAAAAGTGATTCTGGGAGCACATGGCTTAAGCTACAAAAAAGAAATGAGAGAAGAACAGAGTGAATCAAGAACAGGGATCTTCATATGACCATATGGAGCATAGTTCTTAGGGAATAGAGTCTAATAACATTCTAAGGGGAGTCCATCTTCAGGATTTCATTTTGGTTGAAGAGTTGCAAAGTGTTCTGAAGTTTCCGAGATTTCAGAATCTTTGGAATCACGGGAAGATAACTTGGAAGTGTTAGAACTGTGGAAATCAATTCCAGAACCTTTGGAACCACCAGAATCGTGCTTACTTGTAACAGACTCTGGTACTGGAGAGGAAAAATATATGTCCCTGAAAAGATGAAAATCTGTGAACATATCTTAAGAGAGAATCATGATGCGATCATGGCTGGACATCTAGGACAAGCTCATATCAGAGACTTGATCATACAAAAATACTGGTGGTCAAAATTGTGAAAAGATGTGAAAATCTACATACAGGAATGTCAAACATGCCAAAGAACTATAATATTCACAGAACAGAGCTATGCACCATTACAACCCCATTCCATTCCAGATGCTCCATGGAAGATCATATCTGTGGACATTATCAGTGCTCAGCCTGAATCTCAAGGTTTCAACTCCATTCTAGTGATTGTAGATTGATTTACAAAAATAACAAGGATATTATCCATTTATAGTATGATCACATCATGGAAAGTGGCTAGATTATTTCACAACCATATCTTTAAAGACTTTGGAACCACTTAAAAGGTCATTAGTGATAGAGGTTCTCAATTCATATTGTCATTCATGACCAACCTCTACACACTTTTGGACATTAAAGGGAACCCAAGTATGACCTATCATCCTCAGACAGATGGTCAAACAGAATGAATAAACTAAGAGATCAAACAATACTTGAGGGTATATATCAATTATCACCAGAATAATTGAAGAGACTGGTTAGCATTAGCAGAGTTTACACATAACAATGCTATGACATCAGCTACTCAAACTAGTCCCTTTCAACTCATGTATGGTTAAAATCCAGACATTGCATTGGCAGGTAGAAAGGTAGTTTGGAATGAATTGGTGAAAGAGTTTCAAGAGGAAATGCAAAGATGATGAAAAGAAGATCAGTTAGCCTTAAAACAGATAGCACAGAATATAAAGAAATTCTACAATTGTCATCAAAAGGAATCTAGAGATTATAGGTCAGGGGATTTGATATGGATAGAAGGAAGTCATTTAAACATGATAAGACCAATCAAAAAGCTAGATGACAAAAGATACAGTCCTTTCAAAATCATAGAGAAGGTTGGAGCTTCATTGTATAAAGTCAAACTTCTGCCTATATGGAAAATACACCCTGTATTTCATGAGGTCAACCTATTTCCCACTCATAAAGGTCAATTCCCCATCCAGATACAATTACCACCTCCACTACTGGACTTGATTGCTGGAGACTTAGAACAAGATGTCAAATTGATTGTCAACTCAAAAAAAAACAAAATGAGGATTAGAATATCTTGTACATTGAAAGGGGTTTCTAATGGAAGAATGAGAATGGTTAACTGAGAAAAGGTTGCAACACACTCAAGAAGCTATCAATGATTTCCATCATAAACATCCTGCCAAACCTTGCTCCTTCAAAACCAAGAAGTTGCATTATTGCATAATGGATTCCTGCATACACGCTTCTATTTTGTCAATCACACCCAATCTTCCTTGTACTTGTCCCAACTGTCAGGGAATACCTTTACTGATGCCTTCTCCTCTCCTTCTTACTCTTTGTTATAATTTGTTGGGCCCCTCTTTTCTTTTCCTCATCTTTGCTTACTTGTATACATCAAAGGATCTTGACCCTTGCTGTTTGAGCCCCACTTGAGTCATTCTTTTCTTCTTCTTTGATTCATTACTGCTTACATATTTAGCATGACTCATCTGCAGTTGTATTACCAATGTTTGTCCAATGCTGTTGCATCTGTTCATAGTGACTCCAGCATTCTTTGCAATTCCATTGCTTTCTATTGCTGACTCACTTTCTTCCTTTGCCTATCCTTAATCATTTGGCTCATGTATATAAACCCTTGATACTCAGATGTATTTCCTATCTTAGACCTCCTGCAATTTACCTAGTATCTTGGAATTGCCCTTGGTTCCTCAGTCCTTGTCCTACTGTTGAGTGGACACTCTCTTTATATCCTCAGTCCATCACTAGTCCTGTGATGTCCTCAGATCTGTTGATTCTTTGGTCCTCAATGGTCCCCAGAACCTCTGCCAAGGAAGACCCTTGAGTGGACCCCCCTTCGATCCAATGTTAGCCCTATGCTAGCCTTAGCCTCCCTGTCCAGGAACCCCCTTGTCAGGCCCCTCATCCTGTCTGCTGTATAGCGACAGTAAGCCCTCAACCCACTGCAGGCCTATGCTTGACCACGTCAAGCATAACAAAAGGTCTAAGATCTCCCTTGATTGGCTATCATCATATAAGCCATCACCATTGCCCACCAACACCCCAGAAATCATAGACCCTACTCCGATCTCATGTCAAGAAGGGAAACCATTGACTTGTTGGTGTTAAATCCTGTCCTGCGGAGATCCAGGTACTAATCTCCGGAGTGCCGGAGGTATATGGTTTGGAAAGCGACTTTGGCTTCACCTTATGTGGTGCGCCCTTGTTTGAGTCCACTGTCGCTAATTTATGAGAGGGTTGGAAGCTGGAGGATCAGAGGATCGGAGATGAGTCATCTAGACTCAGGTGAGAGAACGCCGATACGAGATCAATGGCAGAGGAGTAAAGCGGGTGATTAAGTTGATATTTGAACTGAGGTCTAAGCTAAGTGTACATGAGTTTATATATGGAGGTTGGAGTTTCAAAGAAGGAAAAGCTAGGATCATGCAGAGAATACAGAAGAACTGCTACTGTGCCGGCAAGTCGCACAACCAGGGCTGTGCTTCCTTGTCCGAGCACAACAGTATAGAATGGAGGCTAACTAAATAGTGAACAAGGAAGTATAAGAAGGTAATGTAAGTATAACGTACAGAGAAAGAATATAGGATCAGATACGGAGAAAAGGATGAGAGACCGGGGAAGACTTAGCGATGAAATGTTCCAACTCCAGAGTAAGATTACTGGAGGCAGTCGAATAGCCTCACAGATGGCTGGAGGGGACTTGGTCGAAATCTGGGATATGACAGTATCCCCCTCTTAGGCCTGAACCCCTGAAGGCCATGGGAACCATCTGTGGAGTCATGACAATGTGAATTGACTGGGATGGTCAAAGCAGAGTGGTGGAGGACTAAGTGAGGTGGGGTTGGGGTTTGGATTGGATATATAAGGTGGGGAACTCGGCTTTGT
>JBBPMJ010000913.1:0-12173 GCA_038090255.1 Austroboletus niveus | reverse complement strand
AATTATGAAGACTACTCAGCCCCCGCCTTTTTCCGCACATTCGTAGACCCAGTCTTCAAACCAGTGTATGAAGCGTCAAGAGCGGAGACCGAGCTGATCAATCTCAAACAAGGGTTGATGAGCATCGAAGACTTCATCAACAAACAACAAAATCTCATCATGTGAGCCGAATGGTCCGATATTACTAACGGACAACAACTCGTACGACTCCTCCGAACAAACGCATGCAACGCTCTCGTTGAACAAGTCGAGAGATCCAATATGGAGATGACGACAAAATACGCTGGCAGTTATGACGAATGGTGTAAAAGACTCATGGCTGCCGGCCATCTTCTATCGGAAATCACGGAGCGAAAGAAAGGCATTGCCACCAAAACCCCCTGACCTAAGGTCAAATTTCCTACTCGATTTGTCGAACCTCACACCGCGACCCCAGAGACCATGGGAGTCTTTGGAGGCCGAGGCACTCCCATGGACTTATCCAAGGCGAGAGCGACTGGAACTTGCTTCCGGTGTGCCAAAGAAGGCAAGACATCCACATGGCCTTGCGTCGCCCACCAAAAGAGCCCCAGCTCAAGAAATATCAAAGTCCGAGGACTCGACGTCGAATACTCAACATTGGAAGAGTTAGAGACAGCAGTTCGAGAAGTGGATGAAATGGATTTTGTCGAAGAGGACGAGGATTGAGATCACCTCGTTCTCAAGGTACGTCACCAGTCAGAATTTGTACTTGTAATGTTACGGTCAGGGGCGCCCGGGCAACAAAGCCTAAGGACAGCACGGCAGTACCAAAAACTGTGCTTAATTCCCCTTCGCGTTATACTAACAAATTCTCTCTCCTAGACATAGAAGAGATCTCAGATCAGGATTGCGAAAGCACCCAAAGTCCTAGTTTGCCGGCTACGCAACAGCCAAATGTACCTTCGCCCCCTCTGGGCGTTACAGCCTCTGTTTCGTCCGGGGAACATGCAGTCAAAAGGCAGACAAAGACTAAGGATGTTAGTAGCAGGGAAGCAACTTGCCCGTGAACCATCCTTACTCGAAAGGATCACAGATGGAAGTCTACAATCAAGCCTTGGTCCACTCAGTGGATCAAGCAAATCGCCAACGACACCCCTGATGAACGCCTTATCACTCATTTAAAAGCGTTCATCCACGACACCCGCCTTTCCAAGGTAAACGCTGAGCTAATCGCGGACCTCCGGAATGCGTCACACGATGCCGCCGAGTTCATGTTACTCAAATTAACACAAAAACCCCGATATCAAACAAAGAAACCCTCTCCTAACGCCTTCGAGATCCCAGTCATCCTCAGGACAAACTCAGGCAAAGAAGTAGAAGCCATCGCTTTGATAGACTCCAGCTGCATGGCTTCAGCTATTGACATCGACTTTGTACGAGAAAACGAACTAGAGCAAAAACCACTCCCTCGAGCTATACCAGTCTACAATGCCGACGGAACCGCAAACACTGAAGGAGCAATCACGCACTATGTGGACCTAAAAGTGGTTATCGGAGACCACCAATCTGCTATCCCCTTCTCGGTAACACACCTGTCCTCACAAGCAGTCTTCTTAGGATTTGATTGGTTACGCCAATACAACCCTCGCATCAACTGGCAAACAAAGGAACTCAGTTTCGAACCTAGAACCACACCACTGTGGGAGTACAACGACGCAGAAGCTGAGGACCGCATCTTCCAGATTGAAAACAAGTATATCGCAACCATGGCAACAGACCTTGCCGCTGCTGCCAACCAAGGGAAACAAGAAATCCCCTTCGAACAAGTAGTCCCATCGGAATACCACGAGTTCCATGACATATTCACTAAGGAATCATTTGATGAACTATCACCTCACCAACCATGGGACCACGCGATCGAATTAAAGACTGGCGACCACAAGGTCGATTGCAAAACATACCCACTTTCCTTAAAAGAACAAAAAGAACTTGACGCTTTTCTCGAAGAAAACCTATCCACAGGCCGCATCCGCCCATCTAAATCCCCCTTTGCGTCCCCATTCTTCTTCGTCAAAAAAAAGGATGGAAAACTCCGCCCTGTCCAGGACTACCGAAAGCTAAACGAAGCCACCATCAAGAACCGATACCCTCTCCCACTCATTGAGGAGATCGTTCAAAAGCTTCGTGGAGCAAAATTCTATTCAAAAATGGACATCCACTGGGGTTACAACAATGTACGCATGAAGGAAGGAGACGAGTGGAAGGCTGCCTTCCACACCAACCAAGGGCTATTCGAACCCCTTGTCATGTTCTTTGGACTTACAAATTCCCCCGCTACATTCCAGACCATGATGAACCACATCCTTTGCGACCTTATCGCCAAGGAGGTCATTATCATCTATATGGATGACATCCTGGTCTTCATCAAGACACTCGATGAACACCAACGTGTTGTACGAGAGATTCTATCCCGACTTCGCGAGCACAAGCTATCGCTCAAGCATACCAAATGTGAATTCAAGACAACGACCACCGAATACTTAGGACTCGTCGTCTCTGATGGAACCATCGCCACCAACCCCACTAAAGTCGACGCCATCCATACCTGGCCGACTCCCACATCTCGCACCCAAGTACGCTCCTTCTTGGGATTCCTCAACTTCTTCCACCATTTTATCAAAGACTTTGCGGCCATCGCACGACCACTCAACCGCCTTACAAGCGACAAAAACCCCTTTGAGTGGACTGCCGCATGTCAAACCTCATTCGACACTCTCTGGAATGCGCTTATCAACGTGCCCATTCTTTCACTCACCTCCAACTTCGATCCCTTCTGGATCGAGACTGATGGTTCAGGCATAGGACTCGGAGCCATCCTATCACAACATCAGGATGGACTCTGGCATCCAATTGCATATCTGTCACGGTCTCTATCCGATGCGGAACGAAACTACCACACTGCGGATTTGGAATTCGCCGCCATCATCAAAGCAGTAACCACTTGGCGACAATATCTATTAGATGCCCACGTTCCCTTCGAAATCCTCACGGATCACCAAAACCTCACGTATTTCGCCATCCTGCAGGACCTCTCTCGCCGCCAAGCATGCTGGAACCAAATTATGCAAGAATTTCATTACACTCTTGTCCACCGTTCCAGAAAAACAAATCCTGCCAATCCTCTGTCCCGGAGGTCAGACTTTGAAAAGGGGGTGAAGGATGATAACAAAGGTGTCACGGTTTTTCCCACTCTTTTGCAGCAGAATCATATGTTGACGGCTGTGGAGAACGCGCCGACATCCGACCAGGACTTCATTTCATTTTCTATAAATATTAACACTCTTCCTATCTCCAATACAAACATTTACTCGAACGCTATGGACATGCATATGCTAGCAGCAATGCGTGTAGCCGAACAATCTCTTATTTCTTCATCTACCATAGAACAAAGAATAACGAACTTACAGCATCTTAAAGATTCTAAAGTAGTACGAGCACTCACTCAAAATGATAATCGCTTTTCCATTCGCAACTCACTTACATATTTTAAAGACTTTCTCTACGTACCAAAAGACGATACTCTTCGAAACAACATACTAACCAATATTCATAGCCACCCCACGGCTGGACATCCAGGAATATGCGCCACTATCCGGAAGGTCCAGGAATGATACTACTGGCCGACGTCCGCCAAAAATGTTAAAAGGTTCGTCAAAGGATGCGAAGCCTGTCAAAAAAACAAGGCTATCACCACTCTGCATCACACGCCCCTGCAACCAAATGAAATCCCCCGACAACCATGGGAGCATATTTCATTGGACCTCATATCCCCCCTTCCCGAATCTAACGGGAGTAATGCCATTCTGGTCATAGTCGATCGTTTCTCAAAAATGATCCGACTCTTCAGCGTTCGAGATACCATCAACAGCAAGGGCATCGCAGTAATCCTTCACGACGAAATCTTCAAACTCCACAGCCTCCCGACTAAGGTCATCTCAGATTGGAGACCCCAGTTCGTATCCACCTTCATGACCGAGCTTCAAAAACTTCTTGGCATCACACCAAACCCCTCCACAGCCTTCCATCCCCAGACGGACGGACAAACAGAATGGTATAACGCATGGGTCGAACAGTACCTGCATATCTATATCAACCACTGTCAAAGTGACTGGAAGGAATGGCTGCCCATGGCCGAATTCGCGCACAATCACAACCCTCATTCAACAACTCACCAAACCCCGTTTATGCTCAACTACGGACATGAACCCCGAGTCAACGAGGATCGCCGTACGTCTATCCGAAGCGAGTCAGCCTCGGACTTCGCTAAACAAATGACGACGCTATGTGCTCAAGCGGCTGAAGCCTTAAAACTCGCCAACGAAGATATGAAGAAGTTTTACAACTGTTCCACATGACCCGTAGAAGACTACAGGCCCGGAGATCTAGTATGGCTCGAAGCCACGCACATTCGCACCAACAGACCTATGAAGAAGCTGGACCAGAAGAGATATGGTCCCTTCAAGGTTGTCACTAAGGTCGGTGTTGCTTCCTACAAACTGGACCTCCCGTATAAGTGGAAGACCATTCACCCTGTCTTTCACGAGTCAATTCTGCACCCCTATACTCCGCCCATGTCCGGACCCATTCCTGTTCCTCCTCCTCCTGACCTCGTCGATGATATCCCCGAACAAGAGGTCGAAGCAATCATTGACTCCTGTCAAAGAGGAGAACGATTCAAATACCTTGTCCATTGGAAGGGATTCCCTGTCGAAGAAGACGAGTGGCTCTCTAACACCAACTTACGTCATGCGCAAGGGGCAGTGACAAAATTCCACTGCTCACACCCTACCGCTGCACGCCCTACTACCCGCCTCCGTCTTCGATCCCTCGACCTTCCTTCGACGTCTAAACTCGACGATGCCTCCCGCATTACCTCCCCATCCTCGTCTATTTTCTCAGACCCAGGATTTCTCGAATATCGCAAGCATTTCAAACGATTTGACGATTCCATGTTTGAAATTCCTGACGCCCCACCGGCGCCATGCCTGGTACCACATTCGCAGATTCATTGGTCCTTCTGCAAGGACCCCTACTGTTGTTACCATGGCGACTCATGAGGACATGAGCCCTTAGAGAGGGGGTAATGTCATGATCTTTTTCGCTTATTCATATATACATTCTCACGTGACTTCTTACTCATCCATATCACGTGTAGGTATTGTTCCACAATGTTCTCTTGTCATTCCACGGACTATTACCATAGTAAGAGATTCGACCTGCCCTATACTTAGTGCACGGACCACGTACTCATGTATATAAGGTGGACACTCATCGTAGGAGCTCCTTACTTTTGGTTTATTCATTGTCTTTGCAAGTAACCTTAGGGCAACCTAGGACCTTTCATCGAGTCCTGATAGTAGGCACAGTGTGAGTGTGATAATGGGCGCGCAGGTCACGAATACTAAATTCACACCCTAGAAAGATTGGCTTCTCGAGCCTTTCCCACTGACCAGAACCACTGGTAGCATAGGACTCACAGACACCAATCGCTGCAGTAGAAAATCACGACTGGTCCATTGGAGTCTATTATTTAGAGAAAATTTTACGTTCAAGTTTGGCAATACGCAACCCAGCGTACGGCGCATTACTTATCTGAACTGACTTCAAAAAAGTGTTTCATGGACCAGAAAAAACGATTGAACCAAATGATGCCCATGTTTACCGTCAGAATTCAGAATGTGAAAGGTGCGACCTGTCTGCTACATTTAGCTTACGGCCGGATCCATTCATCTGGCTCGGGCTTGTCAAGGGCGATGTTCAAACCCTCATTGGGGAGCCCTTCCATAACGACGGACCACAGAGCAAAACTGTTTATCTCTTCTAGACGTGGCGAATCACCTCCGGGGGAAGGCGGATGGTCTGAGCAAAGGGAAACCAATCGGCCATGTGGGCAAGCAACACGTTTCCTCTCAGTCGTACACGACTCAAACGTGAAATGTGTAAGTCAATACAACGTGGGCAAACGACGACAGAAGACCCCCTTCCCACCACGGACCGGAATCCGTTCCATAATCTCATTTTCATCTTCCCACCATTAAAGTTGTAGGGCCTAACGCGTCGAATACATTTAGGTTGTGGTCGGATCCACTCGCCTGGTTCAGGTTTGATAAAATTCGAACCCTCGTTGGTCAGCCTTTCCATAAGGACGGTCCGCAGGGCAATTCTCCCTGCATCCGAGTCCGGCATATAATCCTCAGGTAGCGAAGGAGGAGGCGAAGGTATCGAAGGGGGCGCCAGCCAAGGAAAGCCAATAGGCCACGTAGGTAGGTAACATGTCTCCTATCATACTAGTCATGTATCATGACAAAATATATGGGCGCAGACATACCTCGAAACTGCACCCCGGATCACACTTGACCCATATGCTCCAATCAAGCCAGGCCATTAGGTGCTCCAGTTCATTGGCCCAAGTATCGCGAAGCTGAGCTACCCGAACAATGTCAAGAGACTCTTTTGTGCTCAACAAAGGATCAATCCCTGCGTAGACTCCAGCAGCCCACATCTTCGTTACCACACGGCAAATCTCTCGACTTGTTCCTCGAACACCCTGGAGAAGTAGCTTCTCTGAATCTGTCATGGATACGAAGAGTGACTCCATAGAGCGCGTATGTGTCGTGGAACAGAGCTTGTATATCGGAATTGTCCAATCCAGTTCAGCCTCGTTTGATCGGCTGATCGGCGCAGCGGAGTAAAGCAAGTAAGGTGTCAGCATGATCCGAAGTTGAGTTTGGGCTTTCCTGGCGAGATCAAGTATTCCATCCGCGTCGGTGGCCAAAGTGTTCAGGAGATAGCGTGTTAGTTCGAGCCGTTCTCCATACCGGTCAACTATGACCCGGAAGAGCGTTTTCCAGTCAATACCGCTCGAGACACCACCAGCATTGAGCATGTTTGCCTCCACCCTAGACTTCACCGCCAACATATCTTCATTAGATATATTTATCGCACGATGATCCCACCTCTCTTGGCCTGCTCGAATGGGAACCAGGGAGGGCGCAAGTTGAGTGTCATAAAAGGAGATCAATCTGGGGAGATCCAACTGAACGCGTGTCTCGCCAGCGACGTGATTACCGGAATTCATGACTTCAAATATCTCATATCCTGCTGTCCGCAATCATCTCAGTACTTCTCAAGCAATAGATCCAGTAGATGATACTTACAGAGAAGATAATTACCGGTCCATTTGCTTTGCAGATGATCGAAAGAAACCACAGTTACGCCGGACGTGAAGTCACAAAGCATGATTTCGCTGGAACCTCGTTAGCAAAACCGAACCATTGCCAAAATGATTGCTTACAAATCCATTTGCATCCTATGTACAACTTCGATTAAGCATTGCTCGCGAATAGCAGAAAGGGAGTAATTTACCTTACAATACCATCCACTCCGAAGTTCTTACCCCATTCACAGAGTGCCTGAATTCGTTTCTCTTCGTTCTCGAATATATTGCCATCACCTATTCTACCCCAGATCAGAAGGTCCTGGATATCCAACGGGCCATATATTTTTGCAGCGCTGCTTCCATCGAAGTATATCACTTTTAGAGGCCGAGTAGTCATGAGAGTAAGATGCCAGCCTCCTTGGTGTGTACGATTGAGCAGATTCCGGCAAAAGAAATACGAATGCTCGGGATCAATGGCCACCCATTCGGGGCCCTTTGGAAACTCATTATCAGCTCTTCCGTGATAAAGAAGTGTTCCCTTTGGAACGCTTCCTGGTACGATGTTATGACCTATGTAGGCAAACATGAGCTTGAAAACGACATGCCATCGCACAAATTGCTCACCGTTTCTCATACGTGTATTGGGCCAACTTTGAAGCAAGGAGTGCACAGTCTCAAATACAAGATGATCGGTAGCATTGGGGTCTGGAAGTTTGTCGAGGTTCCAATCGACATCGTTGTCAAGAATATCACCTTGCCATGGTGAAGTGACATGTAGCGAGACCTGGACAGCGAGCGTCTGAACTAGGGCGGCAGCAAGGAGACCGAATAGTGAGGGAGAAAACATTGCAAGAAAACCTCCACCACCGTGGGCGGCGGGTTTAATATGCTTACTTACTCAAAATAAAAAAAGCCAATATAATCACCAAATCATGCTTATTGACCGCACTAAACCTAAAGAGAATGTGGCGCATCAGATCCGCATTTTCAGCAATAAGTATTTGCTACCAATATCAGCGAGAACGCGGTCGAAATAAATATACAATCAATCGACATAAAGCCCGGCCGGATCTGATGCAGTACATAGTAGTGGCACAGAGTCGGCGGGAGGTTCATGCTAGGAGTGTCAATCCGTTGTCACGACGGAAGGGCAGAAAGTTTAACAGCACTCAAATTTTGTGACGTGATGGAGCTGCTAAACGTAATATGTAAGTAATCTCAGCTCCACTGGGGATGTAAGTACTGTATACTTACTCAACTGTGCAGCCTTTATAAAGGAATGAGTGCGACGCCATTGAACTGAGCAGACGGCATGGAGTACTGCCAGTGGTAAACCTTTTTCCCGTCCGTGGAGACAGCAGTGGTGAAGAATTTGTCGCGGAGTGCGCCACGAGCGCAGCCACAGACACACCAGGGATTACATACAACATTTCTGACAATGTAATGAAAATGTCAAAAAATGTCAAACAATAAAGAAAATTTGATATTTTCTTGCATTCTAATTGGCGGAAGTTAGCCAGCGAAAACACCGTAATCTCCGGTGTGAGAAACTCGCGAGGAAAAGACATGTGCCTCCTTTTTTCCTCCCGCCCGCGCACATAGCTGGGTTCTTTCGTCGCACCCGCCCACCACAGGCTCCGTCATCTTCGCACACCCAACACCTTCCCTCCGTACGACGCTGGTATTTTCCCTTGTAGTAGTAACTGTACTATCATACACAATGCTACTACCATCTCTGGTCCGGATTCTCACCGCAGCTTAGACCAAAGATGCGGCTCAATACTTGCCACTGCAGACTCCCTGTGGCGACGGCCCGTACTCCTGACACCATTTGACACCATTCTCCCCAGCCTGAATTATTAGCAAATACCAATGGGTGAACCAGAGCTACAACAACTATCGCCCGTCACCACTGCCGACTCACCAGAGTAACTCTCACTGCGAGATGGAGAAACACGGCGGCCCACTATTCTGAGGCACTCCAAAGTCGATTTGGTGCAAGACACCTGACCACAATATGGCATTTGGCTTGGCGATCGCTTACTCAACCAATGAGAATAACATTGTCAACAAAAGCTCATCTATGTTCGACATGAAAAGAATCGACGCAAAATTTATTTATTCGCCTAACCGCGCATGGAAAACGATGAAGCCACATGTCTATGTGCGAGAGCCATGCTTACCATGACTCAAACGGTATATCTCTATCTCTGTATCATCAGAATTTGTAAGGGGCAACCCGTCTGATACATCTAGGCTGTGGCCGGATCCACTCGTCTGGCTCGAGCTTCATGGCATTCAAAGCTTCATCGACAAGTCTTTCCAACACGACCATCCGCCCGGCGAAGCTACTCGTTTCCTCTAGACGTGGTGCATAATCGTCAGGTTCGGGAGGGAATGGCGCGGCAGGCCCAAACCAAGGAAATCCTAAGGGCCACGTAGGCAAGTAACACATTTCCTATTCGTATCAGTCATTAGTCAAAAGATACGACAAGGATGTGGCAAACGTACCTCAAAACCACACCCAGGATTGCACTTGACCCATACGCTCCAATCGAGCCAGTTCATCAGGCGCTCCAGTTCACTTTCCCAGCTATCCCAAAGTCGAGCTATCTCCGTGATATCAGGCGAGTCTTTTGCGTTCACCAAAGGATCGATCCCTGCGTAGACTCCAGCAGCCCACATCTTCGTTACCACACGGCAAATCTCTCGGCTTGTCTCTTGAACAGCCTGTAGAAGTAGCTTCTCTGAATCAGTCATGGATGCGAAGAGTGACTCCATAGAGCGTGTATGTGTCGTGGAACAGAGCTTGTATATCGGAGTTGTCCAGTCCAGTTCAGCCTCATTTGATTGGCCAGTCGGCGCAGTGGAGTAGAGCAAATAAGGTGTCAGCATAACTCTGAGCTGAGTTTGAGCTTTCCTGGCGAGATCCAGGGTTGCATCCGTGTCGATTGCCGAGGTGTTCAGGAGGTAACGCACTAATTCTAGCCTTTCAGCATATCGATCAACTATGACCTGAAGGAGTGTTTTCCAGTCAATGCCGCTTGACGCGTTTCCGAGTCTGAGCAAGTTTGCCTCTAGCCTTGACTTGACGGAAAGCAGGTCTTTGGTGGATGCATTTATAGCACGATGGTCCCACCTCTCCTGACCTGCTCGAACAGGAACGAGCGAAGGAACGAGTTGTGTGTCGTAAAAAGAGACCAGCCCGGAGAGATCCAACTGGATGCGGCTTTCACCGGGAGAGTGATAGTGCCGGGAACCGGAATTCATAACCTCGAACAGTTCAGATATTGCTGTCGAAAGTAAACCATAAGCTCGACGTTCCTTAACCAATGCATCTGACAGATGAAAACTCACAGACCCATGATGTTGGACTATGCCACTTAGTTAGAAGATTTTCGAAAGAAACCACGCTGATACCAGACGTAAAGTCGCAAAGGATGATCTCACTGAGGCAACGTAAGTGGTGCTGGTTATCGTCCAAAACGTTTCCTCACAAATCCATTTGCATTCTATAACGCGTTCAATGGATGGGGACAGAAGGAAAGATAGTGGACCACCTCGCGATACCATCTACACCGAAGTCCTTTCCCCATTCACAAAGCCATTTACCTCGCTTCACTTCGTCCTCGAACAGAGTCCCATCGCCTGGTCTGCCCCATACGAAAAGGTCTTGTGTATCCAGTGGGCCATACAGTTTTGCAGCACTGCTTCCATCGAAGTATATTACCTTTAGAGGCCGAGTAGTCATGAGGGTGAGGTGCCAGCCTCCTATATGGGAATTATTGTATGGGCTCCGGCTGAAAATGTACGAATGCTCGGGATCAGTGGCAACCCATTCGGGGCCCTTTGGAAACACTTTATCGGGTCTTCCATGGTAGAGGAGCGTCCCCTTTGGAACGATCGCTGGTACGATGTTGTGACCTAGGCAAGGAAATGTGGTCAAAGGAAAGACATCGCATCGCACGAATTGCTCACCATTTCTCATACGCGTGTTGGGCCAACTTTGGAGTAACGAGTGCGCTGTCTCGAATACGAGATGATCGGTAGCATTGGGGTCTGGAAGTCTTTCGAGGTTCCATTCGGCGATATTCTTGGTACCAAGAGTCGCTTGCTGATGTTCGTTTTGCCAACGTTGGCTAGAACTGATGGGTACCTGGGCAACAGACGCATGGAGTAGGCTGGGTGCTGCGAGAATGAAGAGCGTCGTGCGCAACATTGCAGGATACCACAACGGCGGTTGGGGACAGCCTCGTGACCGTCCTGAGCCCTACATATACCATAGGTAATTGATTGATCCCCGTCTTACCAAAGACACTTTACATAAGAACCTATCATCGTATGATTTCGGGCTGTAGTGCGCTAAACATAGACGTGGCATGATCTTGACGCTCTAGCGCTCAGGACTTGACTTGCCTCCGAGAGTCAAAACTTCGATAAACATACTGAAAAATTGCGATTGCTAAAGGAATGTCAGTAAGTACGGCTTTCAATTGGCAACATACCTTAGTTGAAGCTGAAGCTGTTGGAGTTACGAGGAGTCGGACTCTGGATTTCGGAAGAAGTAGAATACTTTTCCCTATCGATACGCACTGATCGGAATCTTCTGGTGTGACCTAAACGGAGCCCCCAGTCTCTGTGTATACCTAGTACCACGATTGTGACAGATCAGTCAAAATTCGTAGAGTTATCGCACAGAATAATGTAATGTTCAAGTCACGCCGCTGAGTTGCAAACGTTTCAATGCTCATCAGCAAAAGTGACCAAAGCTAGCTAGGTCCAGCAAGACCTAGCTAGACGTAGCTATATCATACTAGGATTGTTTACCTTAATTATCCTTGCTACGAAATACACTTTCTTGCAAGTGCTGCAATATCTTGCAATATCTTGCAAGGCCTGCGCTTTCTTGCAAGATCTAAATACGTAACTTTACCTAGCTAGACCTTGCTAGGGCTTGCAAGGCCTGCGCTTTCTTGCTCGATTTAAAAATATA
>JBBPMJ010000912.1:0-12192 GCA_038090255.1 Austroboletus niveus | reverse complement strand
ACCTCAGCTCCTCCGGCTCTGGCGTCCCCACCTCTGACCCACTCGCATCCCGCTCCCAGTCTTCCCGTTCCCACCACTCCTGGTCCTCCCATTCCCATCGCTCTAGCTGAGTAGTGACCTGCTCCTGCTGGCTTGCAACCAGGAGGGTGATCGCCTCCTTGATATCGCAGAGGGCCGCATTCTGGTCGGCAAGCCTCCGGGACTGCTGCCGGGTCACTGACACAAGCTCCAGGATGGAGTCTTGCTGCCCCAAAGGGCCAGCGACCGGACTCGCCTCCATGTCCGTCCTCGTCTTCTTCCTTGGTGGCACCCCCACGTACTCCCTCTTCCTCTTTGGCGCCACCATCTCCACCACCTCCTCATCATCTTCATTGTCTTCATCATCTCCAGTCGGAGTCGGCCCCAGGCATTCACAACGCATCTTGATTGTGGCACATGCCACACAGGACATTGCCTTCTTCCCTGGCGCCAGCATGCACTGATTGTTCAGCTGGATGCACCTCTTGCAGGCATCCTCCGGCTGCTCGACTTTCTCGTCCACTGCCCTTGCCTTCCCCTTGCCTTTTGGATGGGGCTTGGGTTGGGCCAGTGCCTGCCCCTGCTCCATGTCAGCGAAACTCCAGTCTTGGTGATAGCCACTTACCTCTGGTGCCTTGGAGCATTGCTGCACTGCAACCTCCTCGGCCCTTCTCTTGGCTTCTTCTTCCTCCTTCCTCAGGCGCTCAGCCTCCTCCGCTTCGCGCCTTGCTTTTTCCTCCGCCTCCTTATTTTTCCGCTCCTCCTCCTGATGACACCGCTCCTCCTCCTCTCGCTTCCTCTTTTTCTCAGTCGCCCGCTGGCGGCGCTCCTGGTGTTTCACCAAGGCCAAGGCCTTGTCGTCATCATCGTTCTCTTAGAGCCGATCGTTGGACCAGGAGGCGATGTCAGGGTAAGGGGTTGCAGAAGTTGTTGTCGTGGTCAAAGACATGATAGTGGTTTGAAGAAAAGAAGCAAAGCCAAGTTCCCTGCCTTATATATCCAATCTGAACCCCGATCCCACCTCGCTTAGCCCTCCACCACTCCACTTTGACCACCCCGGTCAATTCACATTGTCATGACTCTGCAGATGGTTCCCATGGCCTTTAGAGATTAGGCCTAAAAGGGGGATACTGTCATATCCCAGATTTTGACCAAGTCCCCTCCGGCCATCTCCGAGGCTGTACGACTGCCTCCAGTGATCTTACTCTGGAGTTGAAGCATTCCATCGCTAAGTCTTCCCGGTCTCTCATCCGTTCCTCTGTATCCGATCCTATGCTCTTTCCCTATACATTACACTTACGTTATTCCCTTATACTTCCTTGTTCACTATTTAGTTAGCCTCCATTCTATACTGTTGTGCTCAGACAAGGAAGCACAGCCCTGGCTGTGCAACTTGCCGGCACAGTAGCAGTTCCTTTGTATTCTCTGCACGACCCTAGCCTTTCCTTCTTTGGAACTCTGACCTCCATATATAAACCCATGTACCCTTAGCTTAGACCTCAGTTCGAATATCGATTTAATCACCCGCTTTACTCCTCTGCCATTGATCTTGCATTGGTGTTCTCTCGCCTGAGTCTAGACGACTCACCTCCAACCCTCCAACCCTCCAGCTTCCGTCCCTCTTGTAAATTAGTGACAGCGGACTCAAACAAGGGTGCACCACATAAGGTGAAGCCGAAGTCACTTTCCAAACCATACACCTCCGGCGTTCCAGAGATTAGTATCTGGACCTCCACAGGACTGGATTTAACACCTGCCCCCTCATCAATCTCACCAAGAAAACCACTCCATGGGCTTGGTCCCCCGAATGCCAGAAGTCCTTTGAATGCCTCAAAGAACTATTCCTCGCCCGACCAGTCCTCCAACTCCCCAACCTCTTCGCTCCATTCGCTATTGCAACAGATGCTTCCAAGTTTGCCTCTGGTGCAATCCTCCTCCAGACAGATACCAACGGGAATTGGCACCCCTGTTCCTATCTATCCCAGTCGTTCTCACCAGCAGAATGAAACTATGACATCTATGATCAGGAACTCCTTGCTATCATGCAAGCCCTGAAATCCTGGCGCCATTATTTCCATGGTAGCTCCCATCCGGTCCAAGTCTTTACGGACCACAAAAACCTGACCTACTTCCAGTCAGCACAGAACCTCAACCGCCGACAAGCCTTTTGGCTCCTTGACCTGGCAGATTTCGATCTGACCATGATTCACGTCCCTGGTAAACTCCTTGCCGGTCCAGATGCCCTCTCCCACCACCCTGATCTTATTCCCTCGGATGATGCTGACAATGAAGAAGTCACCCTCCTCTCCCCATCCCTGTTTGTCAATGTTGTTGATGCCATGCTCCAGGAGCACATCTCGTCCCATTCCAAGACTGACCCGATCGTCCTCAAGGCCCTTCAATCTCTTGATGGAACTATTTCCCCAGCCTTTCAGTCTCACCTATCCGACTGGCAATACAAAGACGGTGTCCTTACTTTCCAAGGACGTGTTTATATTCCCCCTGATGAATCTCTCCGGTGAAACAACTCCTAATGCCCTGCAGTAGTGAGGTGTGTAATGGTCCTCTGACCCTTGAATAAAGAGTACGACCCCTTTGGGTCCGTATGAGCAATGATAGGAGGAAATCTCCAAGACTTCAAAGCTGGGGACTCCAGCCTTGAAGTCCGGGGGTTTATATACTATTCTACTGTTTGTACATGTTTGTGTAAATACCATAATGAGACATCGTACCATGATAAGGAGAAAATACATGATTGGACGATAAAGGAACATGAGTCATAAAGAAGCGTGTCCGTGAGAGAAAGAAGTAAAGAAGCATGCCTCATGTGATGGGCATGTTAGGCATGAGGTGTGACGTCATCATGACGTCATAGATAAGAGATAAGGGTCTAGCCCTTGAGCATGTGACAAGTCACGTGACTTGTGGTCTAGACTGCTGAGGTAAGCAGTCACGTGATAAGTTATGATGGAAAACGTCTAAGTCCCGATGACCTTGTGCCGATAGGGGTTTTCCTTATATAGAAGGTCAGGAGTTCGACTCCTGCCATGAGCGAGTTTTAAATAGGAAAAGGAGCGTTCGTAACAGCTACTTCAGCACTGACAATGGTCTCTGCTATACAATGATACTATTCTTTATTTCTCTTAGCTGGACTCTCTCAGAGAAGGGAGCCCCAAGACAACAATGTATGGAAGGAGACAGCCATATCCCTTCATCAAACTTTGTTCCTCTGTTTAACAGTGAGCACCTAGGCTCCTGTTGCCTAACTAGTAGAGGAAGACAGGGATTAGCCATGCCCTGGAGCAATTACCTAAGGAATGGGACATGTTTTCATACTCACTAGGAGTGACCCACAATCAGTCAGGTGACCCTGTGCACATCTGCTGTGTAAGCTTGGCTCCAGTAGGACTGGTTGAATTAGGAAACAGGCAGATGCTGAAATAGCATTGGTGCATGAGGCTTTATAAGAAGTTCATTTAGAAAAAGAACAACAGAAGTCCTGTGACAACAGGCACCACAACTCCTGGTATAGCTATGGCTAAGGAGATGATGCATGAACAGAAGGCAATGGTCCCTGTATCACCCAGATCACTAAGGAGAGCCTTAGCTAGCGAAGACCTCAAGGTGTTCTTCCAAGGAACCTCTGTTGAAAGGGTAATAGATGCCCAGAAGGAGGGAAGCTTCCATGATGCAGAAGAAGACCCTTTTGCAGTCAAAAAACCACAATTCCCAGAGGACTACAACATAAGCAACATTGCTCTGGTACATCTGGAGTTGACATATTTAGTAAATGAGTTGTCTGCCATGTCAACCATGGTGGCTCAGCTGAAGAAGATGGTCACTGAGCAGACCAAGATGATCAAGCAGCTCCAGGCAGCTCAGAAAGCCAACACTGCAGCACTCAGAGATACTGTGCAAAATGTCACATGTGCACATGATGGAATCATGACAGCAGAGCAGTACACTCTTGCTATGTCACAAGGAATGATTGCTTCTCAATCTAACCACAAGGAGATAGTTGAAAAAGAATCTATGGAGTTGGCAGAGGAAGCTGCTCCTGTTCTGAAAAAGAAGGCAGAGGAAGTACTCCCTGCACCAACCAAGTGGGCAGATGAACCTGTTCCAGCTAAAGGAAAAGAAGTGTCTTTGGCAATGGCCAAGATACAAGAAGAACCTTCAGAGATATCTGAGGCTAAAGAGGAAAAGAAGTCCACCCTTACATTCATTAGTCACAGGCTTGGCATGGGCTGATACATGGAAGCAGTTCCACAAACAAGTTTGCCACTCAGGAAGTCGGCATTATTAAAAGATCATGGTTTCATAGTCAGAAGTGAGAATCACCAGAT
Organism: Austroboletus niveus; assembly: GCA_038090255.1. Taxonomy (NCBI): domain Eukaryota; kingdom Fungi; phylum Basidiomycota; class Agaricomycetes; order Boletales; family Boletaceae; genus Austroboletus; species Austroboletus niveus. The sequence continues at coordinate 7,828 of JBBPMJ010000912.1, read as the reverse complement.
GGAAGCAGGGCCTTTCATTCCCAAAGAAGCTATCAGTGGACCAAGACCCCTGAGACCCCTTACAATGAGGCCTAGTGCTTTGAATTTAAGAAAGAAGTCAGCCACATGCAGAAAGCAAGACCATTTAGCAAAAAATTGCAGATCACCCAAGCCCAAGTGTAGAATTTGCAGATGGCAAGGCACTCATAAGACAGGTTGTCCTTTAGAACCAGCAATGGTCAGTGAACCAAGTCATGGTGTGGTGCCACCTGAAACCATTCAAGAAAAAGAGGCTGTTTAGACATGACCTGAAACATGCCCATGCTGCAAAGTAATCTGGGAAAGAAAGCCAGGACATGTTTGCAAGTGTCCACAGTGCAGCACTATCAATTCATTGAAGGCACGACAATTCGTCAGAGTCTTAGATTGGGAAGAGAATGAGAGGAACATTGAGATCCCAGAAGATGAGATTAATGATGAACTCCTATCAGAAGTTGGAAGATCTGGAAAAGGAGAATCCTGCAGATCTTGCTGCTTCTACTTTGAGCACAGTAACACATGTCCTTACAAGTTGAAAGCAAGGATCAATGAATTTGACCTGCGATCACTTAACCATTCCCTTAATATACAAAGAAGATGACTAGCTCACCCTTAGGATAGTTACAAAGATGTATTTATTCCCAAGGAATCCCCTGTTGAAGGCAACAGGGTTAAGGGTGATGGGCTAGCCAAAAGCCACTGAATTAACTCAATTCAGAATGAAGGATACAAAGTTCTTGATGAGAACCCAGTTATCCTTGAAACTGGTTCTCTACCAAAAGATGGTATCGACATGCAGGAGATGGCTCACATGTGAATTGAAAAAAAAACTTCAGACTTCCCTGAAGAGATCTTTGTGTGCACCATTTACCAAAGAAAAGACATAAAAATGAATGCCTCCCTTGAAACAACTCAATAAAGATGAAGCAAGAGATGAGAGTGAATGACCACTTTGGTCCTTAGAGGGAAGAAGCTTGGTTGAGAGGAAATCTCCAAGACTTCAAAGCTGGGGACTCCAGCCTCAAAGTCCTGGGGTTTATATACTATTCTACTGTATGTACATGTTTGGTGTAATTACCATAAAGAGACATTGTACCATGATAAGGAGAAAATACATGATTGGCTGATAAGAAAGCATGAGTCATAAAGAAGCATGTGTGTGAGAGAAAGAAGTAAAGAAGCATGCATCATGTGAAACATGTGATGTGATGTCATCATGACACCATAGATAAGAGATAAGGGTCTAGCCCTTGGACATGTGACAAGTCATGTGACTTGTGGTCTAGACTGCTGATATAAGCAGTCACATGATAAGTTATGCTGGAAAATGTCTAAGTTCCAATGGCCTTGTACCGATAGGGGTTTTCCTTATATAGGAGGTCAGGAGTTCAACTCCTGCCATAAGCGAGTTTTAAATAGTGAGAAAGAGCAATCATAACACCCTTGGCTCGATGCCAAACTCTCTCCATTCAATTGAAGCTCTGCTTGACAGCAGGGCTAACCAGCTCTTCATAGATGAAGCATGGGTTATGAGACATGGCATCCCCATGAAGAAACTCATGTGCCCTATACCTGTATTTAATGTTGATGGAACCAAAAACTCTGCCAGGAATATCACACACTCTGTGAATCTGTCATATCCCAAATTCTCACTAAGTCCCCTCTGCTCCTCCGTGTATATCATCTCCGCTATTCCATTTCTATATCATCTCCGCTACTCCATGTCCGCTTTACTTCTTGTGCTCATGTACGTTATGTTACGTTTCCCTTTGTTCTCTTCATAGTTAGTCTCCATTCCATCACTGCGGTGCTCAGGGAAAGGTGCACAGCTCTGGCTGTGCGACTGACTGGCACAGCAGCAGTACTCTGTTTCCTCCGTCGCTCTGACCCTGACTTTACTACATTCAGACTTCAATCTCCATATATAAACCTGCTGTAATATGTCTTAGCCCCTCAGTTCAAATATCAACTTAGTTCCGTCCTCTGTTCTCTCCTCCGTCATTGAGCTCGTCAACAAGTTCTCTCGCTTGAGTCTTAACGACTCTTCTCTGACCTCTGGTCACTCTGTACCTCCGCTCTGCTCCCCTCATAAATTAGGAACAACGGAACTGGACAAGGGCACACCACATAAGGTGAAGCCAAAGTCCCTACCCCCTCCAAACAACTCCGGTGCTCTGGAGTTCGCTGCCCAGTCCCCGATGGATCTGTACTTAACAGTATATTCGAACTCATGCTTGTCTGAGTTCTCATCCCTTCCCTCTAACAATTGACAATCACCCATGGCCACACATACCATGCAAACACGATCCCGATTGCAGATGCACCAGGCCTCTGACAATGAGCACACTTTGGCCGCTCCCACACTATACCATCGATTATCGTTTTTCGCCAGTTCATGTCATGGACCAGCTGTCATCGACAAGTTCTGCAGTTTCTTCGCCCGTCGGACTTTCGCTTCCGCATTGCAGGCACCACACCAACTGAGGTCTCCAACCCCAGATGCTTGCATCGAAGAAGTCATTGACGAAGGTGAAGAAACAGACAGCTCCTGCACCAAACAGCCCCTACCTGGCAGGTTCAACACACCATGGCATCATCCTCCTCCTCCTCCGCATGACGACGAACCTTCAGATCATGATTCCGACAGGTTTAACCTGGATGAACTTAACCTGCCAGATTACAATGACGATGACTATCCTGCTGGTGGTCCCCCAGGACCCAGCGATGACCCCGACCCTGGCAATGGACACAACAGCGATGAAGATGAAGATGAAAACGTTCCGGTCCCGCAGGACGCGCTCACCAATTTGGCTGATGCCATCCGCAGACTGTCGCATGCTAATCGCCGTCCCGCCGAGTCCGGAAGCCAGCGGACCAAGGTTCGCGAGCCTGACCAGTTTGACAGCATGGAGCCTCGGAAACTCTGTACGTTCCTGGTTCAGTGCGAGCTGAAATTTCAAGACCAGCCTAGGGCCTTTAGAACAGACCATGCCAAAATTACATTTGTGCAGTCTTACCTCAAGGGCATGGCCCTGGAATGGTTTGAACCTGATCTCCTCGACGCGGAGGACCCTCAACTCCGTCCTCGCTGGATGGACCATTACAGGGACTTCGTGCTCGAGTTGCAAACCAATTTTGATCCTCATGACCCCGTTGGAGATGCTGAGCACCAGCTTGACAACCTCACAATGAAGGACATGCAGCATATCAACAAGTACGTTGTGGAGTTCAATAGGATCGCTTCACAAGTCCGCGGCTACGGAGAAGGTGCTCTCCATCACCATTTCTACAATGGCCTCCCAGACAGGATCAAGGACGAAATCTCCCGCGTCGGCAAGCCCACAACGCTCGCTGCACTCCGTCATCTTGTGCAATCAATCGATGCGCGTTACTGGGAGCATAAGTCCGAGATTGACTATCAGCAGAAGCCATCTGGTAACAAATCCTCCAATGCCAAATCTGATACCAAGTCCGACAACAAATCCAGCGGCTCAAAGAGCAACAGCTCCAAGGGCAAGTCCGCCACCACTTCCCCTGCTCCTGGTACCTCTGGTACCTCCAACTCTCCCCCTAAGCCCGACCTCTCTTTGAAGCTCAGCAAAGATGGCAAGCTGACTGCTGCTGAATGCAAATGCCGCTTTGACAACAAGCTATGCATGTTCTGCAGTCAAGGCGGCCACATCGCTAAGGATTGCCCGCGATCGATGTCAAAGGCATCCAAAGCGTGCACTGCCAAGACAATTGTGGAAGCTAAACTGGAAGCCTCCTCCGAGGCGAAAAAATAGAGCACAACCTCTGTGGCTCCGCACAGCCGGATGGTCGCGTTGACTCCAAATGTGCAACCAAGGAGCTCCGTCTCAATGCATCCACTCTTTCAGATCCCCAATCCCTTATGCCCTCCATCTCTCTAGTATCGTATGATCTCCGTCCTTTTCCCGCATTAGTAGACTCTGGCTCCTCCGACTGTTTCATAGACACTGCTTTTGTGAATAAGAACAATCTTTCCACCTACACTGTCCCTTCGCTTATGCTCCGTCTCTTCGATGGCATGTCAAATTCCACCATCACTCAAGCTATCGATCTCTCTGTCCTCTTCGAAACTGGTGATATTACCCCGACGTTGTTCTACGTCACCCCGCTGGATGACTCCTGCACTTTGGTCCTTGGACACAACTGGCTTACCTGCTACAATCCGTTGATTGACTGGGTCACAAGCAGTATTTCTTTCCATTCTACTCCGCAGCCCAGTCCCGCACTTCCGAGCTTGCCCCCGACTCCTAAGGCATCTTCACCTCCAGTTGTCCCCTCTCCAGATCCGCCATGTTTCTCTGACCGCAAAGCTCCGCCCATCGCTCTCATCAATGCTCCCGCATTTGTGCTGGCCTGTTGCCTACAAGGTTCCGTGCAGTTCAGCATGCACATTCGACCAAGAGAAGGTGATCTCTGCGCCGCAGCTACTGAACCTCCCGAACAGATTAATCTCTCTGGTGTTCTGTCAGAATACCATGAGTTCTCCGACATGTTTAGCAAATGACAGGTAGATACTCTGCCCCCTCACCACGAACACGATCTCAAAATCAATCTCGAAGAAGGTACCTCTCCTCTGCTCGGCACCACCTATTCTCTCTCCCCTTCTGAACTTGAGTCTCTCCGCGCCTTCCTAGATGAGCATTTCTCCATAGCATTTATTCGACCCACTTCCTCCGCACATGCCACTCCAGTCCTCTTCGTTCACAAGAAGGATGGTTCCCTCCGTCTTTGCATCGACTTTCGGAGACTCAACAAGATCACCAAGAAAGACCGCTACCCACTTCCCTGTATCTCTGACCTCCTCGATGCCCCAAGCTGTGCCAAGGTGTACTCCAAAATTGACCTCCGGCATGCATACCATCTGGTCCATATCGCTGAGGGTGACGAATGGAAGACCACCTTCCACATGCAGTATGGTTCCTACAAATGGCTTGTCATGCCGTTCGGTCTTATGAACACCCCGGCAGCGTTCCAGTGGTTCATTAACACTGTCTTTGCTGATCTTTTGGACATTAGCATCATTGTGTACCTTGACGACATTCTCATCTTCTCTGAAGACATGGCCTCCCATAAGGAGCATGTTAAGGAAGTTCTCCGCTGTCTCCGCAAACACAGTCTTTACACAAAACCCAAGAAGTGCGAGTTCCATACGGACTCCACGGAATATCTAGGTTATCGGATGTCTCTGTCTGGCCTCACCATGTCCCCGGATAAGGTCCAGTCTATCCTCGACTGGCCTGAACCTCAGAAGGTCAAGGATGTCCAATCCTTCCTCAGATTTGCTAATTTCTATAGATGGTTTATCCACAACTACTCCGAAATCATCGTTCCGCTTACCTGCCTCACCCGCAAGGGTGTCCCTTGGCAATTCATGGATGCCTGCTGCTCCGCTTTCCAGGCGCTGAAAGCTGCTTTCACTTCCACTCCTATTCTTACGCATTGGGCTCCTGACGCTCTGATTATTGTAGAAACCGACGCCTCCGACTACACTATCGCGGGTATTCTTTCCATGAAGTGCCCTGATGCAGAAGTCTGCCCCGTTGCCTACTACTCTCGGACGTTGACCTCTCCGGAGCTCAACTATGACACCCACGACAAGGAGTTGTTAGCTATTCATGAAGTGTTCTGCACCTGGCGGCATTACCTCGAAGGCTCCGCAACTCCGGTTGATGTGGTCACCAACCATAAAAACCTCGAGTACTTTACCACCACTAAACTCCTGACCCGCCGGCAAGCCTGCTGGTTGGAGTTCCTCTCCCAATTCAACATGATTGTCCGTTTCCGCCCCGGCTGACTTGGCACTAAACCCGATGCCCTCACTAGATGCTGGGACATCTATCCCAAAGAGGGGGATAAGGACTATGCTCAGGTCAATCTGCATAATTTCCACCCCGTTTTCACCCAAGAGCAACTCGCTGCATCCCTACGAGCTATGTACCTTGCATTCCCCGTCCTCCATGCAAGTACGCTCTTCGACCTCGAGAAACTCCACAGTGATATCCTCTCCACCCTCCCATCTGACCCTCTTGCCACGATCCACATGACTGGATCTCCCGACCCATCTTCCAACCCCATTCCCGACACTTCCTCCGCTTCTCGCTGGACTGTAGATGCAGATGGTTACCTCCGTCTCGATGGCCGCATGTACGTGCCCGACATCGACGATCTCTGTCTCCTCGTTCTCCACTTCAAGCATGATCATCCCCTCTCCGGTCATTTCGGTCAAAACCGCACTCTGGAACTAATCCACTGTGAATACACCTGGCCAGGCATCCATACCTTCGTCAAAGAGTACGTATCCTCTTGTACCACCTGCGCTTGTGCGAAAGTTCCGAGGCACAAGCCCTATGGGCTTCTTAAACAGCTCCCAATTCCCAAAAAGCCATGGAATTCCATATCTATGGATTTTATTGAGCAACTCCCAGGCTCCTCTGGTCACACCACCATCCTCGTCATTGTGGATCACCTATCCAAACAATGCATCTTCATCCCGATGGATGACAAGGTGACTTCCCCGGAGTTGGCCAAGCTATTCTTACTCCATGTGTTCTCGAAGCACGGAGTACCATCCCATATCACCTCTGACCGAGGTTCCGAGTTCGTATCTCATTTCTTCCATTCTCTTGGCAAAGTGCTTGATATTCGCCTTCACTTTACCTCTGGGTATCACTCCGAGGGTGACAGACAGACTGAGCAGATGAACCAGACACTGGAACAGTACCTCCGCGTTTATTGCAACTATCAGCAGGACAACTGGGCTGAACTCCTGCCCCTCGTGGAGTTTGCCTACAACAATGCTCCGAATGCAACTACTGGCATCTCCCCATTCTTTGCTAACAAGGGTTACCACCCCAATATCTCCGTCCATCCCAAATGCGATCTCACCTCCACCCATGCCAGAGAATACTTGGTTGACCTCAACTCCCTCCATGAATTCCTCCATGAAGAAATAGCCACAGCACAGAAGCGATACCAAGGATCCGCTGATGCAAAACGATCTCCGGCCCCTGACTTTAAAGTCGGAGATCTGGTTTTCATTAAAGCAAAGTATTTTAATTCGACTCATCCATCTAAAAAGCTCTCCAAGAAGAATTTAGGTCCATATCCGATCATCGCACAAGCTGGCTCCGTCTCCTTCACACTCCGCCTTCCCGACTTTATGAAGTCCGTTCACCCAGTCTTCCACGTCTCGCAACTTGAACCTTTGGTCCCCAATAGTATCCCCAATCATGTCCAACCTCTGCCTCCTCTGATTGAGGTAGATGGCAAACCCAAGTATGAGATCTCCGAGATCCTCAACTCCAAAATAGACCGTTGGTGAAAGACTTGCAAGATACTCTACCTAGTCCATTGGTCCGGCTATGAAGGTACCGATGAAGAAACCTCCTGATTACTCACAACGGAATTAGATCACGCCTCAGAACTTGTCGCAGAGTTCCATCTCTGGTATCCAGATAAGCCTGGTTCCCATATACCTTGATTCTGTTTTCTTCCGCTTACATAGATTTCTCTCCATCTCAGTTTCCTCCATTTAGTAGTTTCGACAAAATCTCCATACAAAACCTCTGCTATATTTCCTTTTTCTATTTTACTCCGTCTCATTTTCAATTGATCAAATCACATTAGAAAAAAGAAAAGATTATACAAAGAAAAACTACAAATACAATGTACTTAGGGCCTTACTGCCCACCCATCTCCACATCCTCTTCTTCAGTGTCTGCCTCATCTCCAGCGCTGCTCTTCTCCACCTCAGTCCCTTTATCCTCCGTCTGGACCTCCA
>JBBPMJ010000911.1:0-12216 GCA_038090255.1 Austroboletus niveus | reverse complement strand
CGCATGTCAGAAGTCAATTAATAAGGTGAGTGGCATGCAACACAGTGTTTCCCCAATACTTATTTGGCAGACCTGCATTGCTCAGCATTGCACAGGCACATTTGACAATGGTGCAGTTCATGCATTCCGACACACCATTCTCCTGCGGTGTGTAGGTGTTCATCCTCTCGTGGTGGATGCCTTTTGACTTCAGGTAGGTATCAAATGGCACTGAACAGTATTTGCCTCCACCATCTGTGCATAGGTAGTTGGCATGCTCGCCAAGTCTTAGCTTCAGCACAGGCGAAGTAATCTTTCATGGCCGTGGAGGCCTCATACTTGGTCTTCAACAACCTGACCACAAGGTGGTGTGACTTGCCATCGACAAAGGTGATGAAGTATTGGTGCCCATTCCATGTGAGGGTCTTCATGGGGCCACAAACATCAGAATAAATGTGGTGCAATATCTGTGGGCTTTCTGTTGTTGAAGTTTTTGCAATAGCTTCCCTATGCTGTTTGCCATCAAGGTAGGCCTTGCAGGTGTGTGACTCATGGCTCCGTGGGCCTGTCAGTTCCATTCCTGTGACCATCTGATGGTTTTATAGGTCCAGGATGCTCCTGCCGTTTGCGTGGTCAAGGTGGCGATGCCACATGTCCAGTGTAGCCTTGGGGATCGCCGTGCACATTGCCAGTGTGCTAAGCGGCTTCGACATGTCAGTGCTTGCTGGCCCCATGGCGATACAGGCTATGAGTCCACCCAGCATAGTTCCCACTTGTAGAATGTATAGGGATCGTCGCTTGCATGCAACATCCACGGTCTGGCTTCCTGCCAGCACCTTGCAGGACTGTGACTCAAAGTAAACATCCCATAGCATGGTCTGAGTCCCACCATTGCAGGTACCATGCAAGTTGAGTTCGATTTGACCCTTTCCAACCACCATGATGGCTCTGCTGTCCCCAATGATGACAGGTTCTGACAGCACCAACATCTGGTATGTTGCAAACCATTCTCTATGGCAGCTCATGTGCACTGAGGCACCCAAGTTGATTATCCACTCATTCATTGATGTTTCAGGTCCAGTGCCGGCCAAGAATAGGTGTAACTCCAGGTTCTCAACCACCTGTGCAACCTTCGCTGTAAGGTCTGCCTTTTCGGTCCCCTTCCTGGCCTTGTCCTTTTTGTCCTTTTCAGGATCTGACGAGGACTTCATGTCATTTGTCTTCTTGTTCAGACACTTGTCCTTGGTATGTCCAAGCTCTTTGCAACTGTAGCACTGAATCTTTCCTTTGCCCTTTCCTTTGCCCTTCTCCTTTCCTTTAGTGTTTGCATTGCCAGCTTTCTTCACTGCCAAGGCATTGTGTGCCTGGAAGGCGTGGCATGTCCACTCCTCAATGAGGACTTGAGAGATGACAGACTTGGCTGTCAACTTGTCATTTGTTGACATGAGAATGGTGCAGAGTGTCATGTATGACTGTGGAAGGGAGATAACCATGGCGATGGCAACAAGCACATCGTCAAGGGGTTGTCCAACCAAGCTAAGTATGGAAACCTTTTGTCGCATTGCATTTAGCTGGGATTCCATCAGAGTGTCATCAATCAGGGTACTTCAGAATAGTTCCCTGATTAGGTACACTATGGTCTGTTTTCCCTTTCCTTTGTAATGTTCACTCAGTTTCTTCCAGGTTTTGGATGCTGACATGGAATACAGGACACCACTCAGGGGTTTGTCCTTGAGCATGAGGGTGATCTGGGCAGATGCCTCTTTATCCTTCAGGTACCATTCTAGATGTTTATCTGGGTGGGTATTTGGATCTGGCCTTGTTGTGTCAGCTCCACCAACAACGCCCAAAGGCCTCGGATGTCTAGGACAGTCTGGACTTGAAACTTCCACATTTGGTAGTTTGATCCATCATCCACAAGGAAGGTGATAGCATAGAGGCAACTGGACACAGCAGCAGGTTTGTTGGAGGTTGTAGATGTTACTGTCTGGGCACTGACAGTTGCACCCTGTGGACCCATGGACACAGATCCGGAATTGTTGGACATTGTAAGGCAGTGATATGGGCTTCAGGTATGATTGTTCTTGCAGGGGTTAGAGACGAGCAGGGCTCATAACCTTTTGAGGCACAACTAATCAAAGGAGTGGACTCAGGCTTCTGACAAAGAAGACTATGTCATTAACTAATCTAATCAAAGGAGTGGACTACTCGCTGGTCAGCAATGTAGGTACAATGGAAAAGGAGGGGATCTCACCTCAGGCTTCTGATGGAGAAGACTGAGGTATGATTGATGTGTGACACAAATTATAAAGGACTGTGTTATGTAAGAGGTCAATGTTGAAGAAGCAAAGGGTGCAGTGGTGATATTCTAGCTAAAAAATGCGGCATGGGTAGCTCACAGAAAGTTAGTATACTGAGGGTATAATTAGTCTGTAACAACAGCAATCATCCAGGGAAGATCACTTGTACCACAACTATTAAGAACTGCTGAACTGGATTCTGTCCTTGAAACAAGATCTTTCTGTTGAGTCGGAGGACTATGCAGTAAGATTGATCATGAAGAATGTGAGTGTCCCTCTGATATTCAGAAATTGCTAGCTGACCTGGACTATCTACCAAGTTGAACAAAGGCACTAATAGTGCACATGGCAATGATGCTGCTGGACTGAAGATAGCTGTTGTAGATTGGCTTATGAGCAACTGACCAACCCCAGAGCCAGCACTTGAGCCACAGCATAAAACTGGTCATGGCTTCTATCATGATGCAACCACTCAAATGATTTGTCCAGTGGACTTAGACTGGTGTAACTCCCAGCATGTTTCCTCTCAATCCAATAAATGAATTACTTGCTCATTGCTATTCAGGCATAGGGCAAATATCCATAACTTCCGCCCCGATTACCTTGTAACTGCCAATAGTTGGCCTTGCTTCATTTACAAGGACAAGCATTATGATCCTGAAAACCCTGTAAAGGGGCTCTTCAAGAACACACTCCTGATTAAGGTTGGTTGTTATTGTGGCAAAATACAACTGACAATGAAAAAAGGTGTTTCTTGTCAATATTCATTAAATGTTCAGTAGTTTACAATAGATCCCACAATAACAACAAATATCCATGATTGTTATCTTGCCAAGTCTGTGCAAAAGCAGGCCAGCCTATATCATTGTTGACAGCTGTCTGGCGCCTTGGCTTACATTTTCACAAGGTGACAATATTTTTTCAGTTGACCGGGGGGCCTGGGCTTATAGTGTTCTGCAATGTAGTGTGTAATAATTTTGAGGATTGCAGCATTTATAGACAATATGTTGAACTCACACTGTTTCAGGCAACACGTATTAGGTGTCAAGCCTGTACTCTTGCTAAATACACTAAGTATGTAAGCAATAAGAGACAGGGATGCTAATCTACCTGAGGAGAGTCATAGAAGACTAAGCCCAATTTTGATCTGAATTGATCAAGTTTGACATGATCCAAGTTCTTGGTGAACATGTCTGCAGGATTATTGGATCCTTCAAAGAAGAAGATCTCTATGAACTTGTCCTGGACATACTCATACACACTATGGCAACGAATGTCAATGTGTTTGTTGCACTTCTCAGTCACAGGATTTGTAGCCATGAAGATGAATCCTTGATTATCCCCACAGATAGGAGTGGATGTCGACTTGTATCCAAGTTCCCCTAAAAGGGTATGCAACCATACCACTTGTTTGCTACAGTCAGATAAGGCAACATATTCTGCTTCAGTACTAGAATGTGCAACTCTGTCCTGTTGGGACAACTTCCAGCTGAAGATGCCATTTGCCAGTTGGATAAACCAGCCAGTCTGTGAGCAACGAGTGTTAGGATCTGATGCCCAGTCAGAATCAGTGAAAGCAATCAACCCTGCTTCAGATGCACCATCAAACACTAGGGAATAGTACCTGGTATCAAGCAGATATCTACAAATATACAATGCTTTGTCAAGGTGCTCCTTGGAGGGGTTTGCTGCATGCTTAGACATTGCTGTCACAGCATATGCTATGTCTGGGCATGTTCCAAGCATGATATATAGCAAGGAACCAATCACTTGTTGGTAGTGTGATCTTAATTCTGGATCTACTAATTCATGGTAATGAAGTGGATAGTATCCTTGGGGCAAGGGAGTAGGCACTGTACACACATTCTGCATTTTGAATCTCTCTAGTACCTTTTCCATGTATGAGCATTGATCAAGCAAGATTTTGCGATCATATCTTTTAATTCTTATATACAAGAATTCTTTTGCAGAACCTAAGTCTCTGCATTCCCATTTTTTCATGAAATGCCCCTTAACTTCTTCCACAAGGGCCTTAGATGGACCGCAGAATAGAGCGTCATCTACATAAATGATGGTGACCACCATTGAGGTACCTTTTTTTTGTAGAGAAATATACCAGCATTTGATTTGAGGTGTTCAAATCTGAGTTCTTTCATGCTCTCATTGAGTGCTTCCCACCAGGCTAGTCCTGCTTGTTTAAGGCCATAGAGGGCACACAATAGGCGAAGTACCTTATGCTCTTGTCCTGGGACTTTAAAGCCATCAGGTTGCTTCATGAAAATCTCTTCTTTCAGCTTTCCATAAATGTAAGCCGATCAAACATCAACTGCTTCAATATGCCAGTTTTCAATGGCGGCAAGAGCCAGCATAAGCTGGACTGTCTCAAACCTAACCACTGAAGAGAAGATTTGATCAAAATCAACTTCCTTAATCTGGAAGAAACCCTTAGCAACTAGTCTAGCACGTTTGCGACCATCAGGTTTCACATCAAACACCCATCTGTTATCAATGACTTTACAGCTGTGGGGGTGATCCACTAGCTCATAAATGTTGCAATCTCGTAACATGTCAAGCTTGTGTCAACAAGTGGCTTTCCATTCCTCTTGTGCTGCATGTGGTAATGTTTGGATGTCTCTATATGTCCATTCGCAAAGGGGTTTGTGCTCTGCAGAAGCATTAGCCCATTGTGGAATTGCCTTAGACATTAAAAATGCGGTCAGGTTAGCTTCCTCTTTACAACATAATCATTCAACGTCATCTTCACTTTGATCAAGTGGAGAGGTAGGAGGGACTGACTTAGGTTGTGATATGTTGGGATCAAACTGACCAGGCATCTGCTGAGATGGGCCAGGTTCACCAACAATGTCACATCATTTGGACTCCTTGTTCACATTCTGTTCGACATCTACTGGATGCCGATCATCACCATAGACGTTGCCAGGCCTTTGGGGGACCCTACACTGTCTTTCTGAAAGACGAAGAGGAGGAGAAACTTGAGGTGGAGGAGGAACCCTGCGAGATTTGCACAGTGGTGCAGGGAGCTCAGGTGATGGGCAAGGAGAGGAGGTGCAAGGATGAGGGACTGGAGGACGAGGAGCTGGAGAGGGTGGATGTGAATCATCACTGTCAGAAGGAACTTCTGGTAAAAGCTCAACCACTGTTTCAGGATGACTAGGAGGATTGGCCACTGGTGTGTGTCCTGTATGAGGGGTCGAATGTGCTGGTGCATGTTTGCATTTAGGGAATAATGTCTCATCATATATAGCATGAGATGAGATGAAAACCACATTATTGGGGGATCTCATGAACATATTGTTCTTTTGATTGCCTGGGTGCAGTCCCAGATAGACCATGAGCTCAGATTTAGGGGCCAATTTATTAGCCTGCACATCCTGTGGTATATGCACATAGGCACTGCATCCAAAGACATGCAGGTGTGCTACATCTGGGGCTTCTTTACAGAGGAGCTTTTAAGGTGTTTGCCAGTTAAGGCTTTGTTTGGGCAAGCAATTGTATAAATGCGTCGCATGGCAAAATGAGAATTCCCACCAACTTTCAGGGAGGCAGGCATCATGGCAAAGATTTTCTGACACATTGGACAGGGTTTGCATCATGTGCTCAGCTCAACCATTTTGTTGTGGTGTATGTGGGGCTGAAGTATACATAGATTGCAATGCCCTCCCCCTAGAGCAATGCATCGAACACTTTGGATTTAAATTCTCCTCCGAAGTCTGACATCCATCCTTTCACTTTGGCAGAGAACTGAGTCTCTGTTATCTTTAGGAAGTGGCAGGCTGCTTGCAGCACAAGGTCTTTGGTTTGTAGGGTAGTAACCCAGGCAGAGCCTGAGTAATCATCAATGAAGACCATAGCATACTTGTAGCGCCCATAAGAAAGGGTAGGGAACAACTTAAGGTCACAGTGGACCAGCTCAAATGGAGTTAAGGATGATTTCCTATTATTAGGTCCAAAGGTTTGGTTGGGCAGTTTGCCCATAGCACATTCAGGACAGATACTATCTGTTTTAGGGATTTCAAAGTCTTCTGGGAAGTTATGCATGTGCTTGCATGCATGTTTTAGACAATCCTTGAAAGGATGTCCAAAGCAGCGATGGACAATATCATATATGAGATTGCCTAGGTGCATAGAATGTCCCTTATCTAGCAGTAAAGCTTAGACAGTATATATATTGTGGCCATAAAGGCCAGGGATAAAGGAGGCAAGAATGCTGCCATTATCATAAGTCTCCCTTAATTCGAGCACCTGCTTGCATTAATTGGCCAAGGGAAATAAGTTTTACACCACTGTTGGGCAGATGTCTGACATCAAATAGCTGAAATAGTCTATCCTTGTTACTGTCGGGTTGCCTCCAACGAATGATAACTTTGTGAATCCCAATAATATGAATTGTTCCAGCCGCAGTATTAACTGGGATCTGCACTTTTCCCTTGAGTTCAAGGTAGTCCACAAAGTCAGATCACTCAGGGATAAAATGGGTTGATGCCCCAGAATCCAGAATCCATAAGTTCTTGGCCTCATGCTCATGTCTATGCTTGCATCCACATCCCCCTTGATAGCTCTCATTATTTGAGGCCATACAAAGCAGTAGGAGAGTGGGAAAAGTGGCACGAACCTCAGAAAATGTGGTATTACCAACATGTAGTAAGGTTCGTTGAAGCGGATTAGGTTTGGAACACCACAAATGGTTCAGGGAGATCCAGGGGAGTCTATCAAACCCACTTTTATGAAGGTTCATCACCAAAGACTTGGTAGAAAAAGGTGAAAAACCACTTTTTTGGGTGTTTTTGGGCAAAAGTGGTAGGGTTTGTAAAGGTTTGTAAGGTTCGTAACTGTCTAGCTTGATAGCCAGAGTGTTAAAACGGGTGCTAGACCCATGCGAACCTTGATCCGAGTCGATGAACCTGGGTTCATAGCCCAAATACTGTGTTTTTAGGAGTTTTCTCCCATAAATGCATCTTTTCAGGCTCGAACAGGGTGAATCGAAGCAAGTACATCCAACGATATTCAATTGCTCATGCCTAGATACAGTAGGTTCATGTGTGTCTACTGATCTCAAGTCCAAAGTGAATGTATCTAACTCATTACATGTCACTACTAGATTCGTAAAAGGTTCATCAAGGTTAGTAAATGAATTAGTGAACCCAATTAGGTTTGTGGACCCAAAAGGCAAAGCCAAGCAATCAACCAGAGGTGGTGAGTATGACATCAGATCATTCCAGATAGATTGCACATACAAAAAATTGACGCCATCCATGGCCTCTCCCCCCTTTGAGCCGTACAAGTCGACAATGTCTTCATTGTCAGGGAGCTCCACTAGGGAAGCTATGACTGGCCCAATGGGCTCATTGTCATTGTCATACTCGTCATTCCAACTTGCAGCTGGGGCAGAGTGTATTTCCTTCCTCTTGCTAGTGTGCTTGCACTTAGTGGGAGGTCGGGGGATTTCTGTGGCAATGGAGGAAGAGGTGGTGGCAGCATCTGCAAGGGTGGTGTTGAGCTTCCTGATCGACTCAGAAGTGGGCTGAATGCCCAACCTGTGCACCAGGCTAAAGGCCTGGGGGATGTGAGGATTGAAAGCAGGACCTCCTGTTTCTTGGTAATGAGAAGCTGGCTGATGAGCCAGCAGATGAGGGTCAATGGTAGCGGGGGGGCATCGGCAGACATATGAATGACTGGAGCTTGTTCCAGCCAGATCGAGGAGGCAATCTCAGCAACATGGGCAGCATCTTTCTTCTTCTGCTTATGGCGCTTCTTCTTCTCCTTATCAGTGGCAGGAGGGGCAGAAGCCCCAGTTGCTGGCTGCTGCTGGAAAGAGGGCACCTTGCCTTGCTCATTGCACTTGACAGCACTGATCTTGTTGGCCTGGTGGCCCTTCCTCTGACTTTGGAGACCCTTGGTCTTCCAGCTGTGCTTCAGCGCAGCACCTATCTCCATAACTGATGGATCCTTTGGCTTGTTGGTCATAGTGTCGACCTGGGAGATGAGATTCTGAATTGTGACATCATAGGTATTTGGTACCTTCACCAGCAACATCATGCCAGTGATCTTTGGATCTAGCGAGTAGCCAGCAGTCTGGAACTCTGTCAACAAGTTGTCAAAGTTAGTGAGATGTGGTACAGGGTTGGAGTTGGCAGGAATAATGTGAGCAAGGATCTTTTTGAAGATGACATAGGCAGACAAGATTGTCTGCTTGTCATACTCAGCAGCAAGAGCATCATAGAGTTTCTTGGCAGTATTGTAGACCTCAAACTTGGCCTTGATGGCCGGTGAGACATGGGACAAGATAGTCCCAATGCAGATGTCATCAGCATTGTGCCATTTCAGATAGTTTTGGACCAGAGTTTGGACCTTATTGTCTGCAGGAGCCGAGGGAGTGTACTCAGCGAGCTCAATCGCCCAGAAGACCTGCTGGGCCTTCAAGTAGGTCCAAATCTGGGATCACCAACCCTTGAAGTTGGCGCCAGTGAAGGTGGGGAGAGAAATGGTGGCTTTGGGGACAGACATTGTTTCAAGTTCTAAGAATGAAACTTTGTCAGTAAAGCCAATCAACATAGGTTCATCCTCTTGAGATGAGATCTACTTCATCTATCCTTTCAGACTGACAAAGGTTCTCATCCTTTGAGATGATCCGGCGCATCAACCAACTGTTAAGTCAAGATGCTAACTGGGGCTCATAACCTATTGAACTCACACTGTTCCAGGCAACACGTATTAGATGTCAAGCCTGTACTTATGTAGGCTCATAGCAGCATGGATCATAGAACCTATGAGGGGGCAACAACTCTACCATACCATATGACCAAGTACTCACTGGAGGTGAGGACAGGGCTTGAAGGCTTTGTCTGATGGTGATGGTTCGAAGTAAAGGAGTTGTTATTAAAGCGGAGTTAGAACTCTACACTTTATACTAAGTATGCTACATATTAAGTAAGCATTTCTCATGTACTGAATATACACTACTCAGGCTATAGATAAGTGTTCTATAGTTAGTCGCTTTCAACACAATACAATGTCTTAACAAAGGTTTGTCACAATGACTGAATACATGTAATGTTGGAATGAACACCTAATGGCGAACAAAGCTGCTTGGGAATGTGTCCATCATCTTTGTGGTGACATCATGCACAGATATAATGCACCTTTTGGTGGCAAGCCTTTCATTAGAACAGGTGACTTTCGACAAGTTGCACCTGTGGTCCCCCGCTCTGGTGAAAGCACCACTTTAGCTGCATCTGTGAAAACCTCACCACTATGGACAAAAATGACAATCTACACACTCAATACTTTCATCCACATGGAAACAGATCCGCTCTTCACTCAATTCATTGACAACGTGGGTGAGGATTTCAGTAAGGCACAGAGAGACCTCTCCTCCATTGACACAACAACTGACATAGACACCACCCTCGAGTTTTTCTATCCCCCTGAGGTCATCTCTCATCCTAATGTCTGTCTCCAACGAGCTTTTCTCTCCCCTCGCAACATCTTTGTTGATGCTTTCAACCGAAAAGTTTTAGATGCTCTACCTGGTGATTACTGTATGACTCCCTCCCTTCCCTCTTTGTCACTTATGCTCATCTTTTTCAAGCGTATTCATTTAGTTCTGACGCAATTAAAGAAGCAGATCAACTTCCTGCAACTGCGCCAGAACAAACTTCTGATTTTCTCACAATGCTCAATCACCCCAGTGTCCCCCCCCATCAACTAGACCTAAAAGTTAACGTGGTTTACTCGATCCAATGGAATTTTTCCATCGAAACTATGAGTGTCAGATTGCACCACAAATGCCAACCACCACGCAAATTTTGTAGACACGCATGCATAACTCACCGCGCAACTTTTTGTGAATGCGTGCACAAAATCGAGTTTGCCAAGCACGCATCATGAGAACTACTGAGTGGCACACAAAATATGTAGCGTAAAATATAGCACATGAACAACTGTATGATTAATCAGATGACCTGGAATGCTGTCTAAGTGATGCCTGAATGGGCTTGTCTGTCTGTAACTCCATAACTTCTAGCATAGCAACATCTTTTAACATATCCTCACATTTAAGAACATCTGACTGCTTAAGTTTTGACACTGTGGCCTGCTTGCAATGAATGCAGATGCCAGGTATCTCCACCTCATTGAGCAAGGTCAGAATGTCTTCACCACAACATGGAGTTTCTGGATGGAGAAGATGTCGTGCAATGCCGTTCCACCACTCCTCTTTCCAGATGATTGCACATTCAGTGGGTGTCTTGCAGACATCTGGCTGTACTGCTCTCAGTTCTGTGTATGCAATAGCTCAATATTCCTCTTCAATCAGTGCCTTTGCATGAACGAGTATGTAAAAGTACTCAAGGCCCATATGTAAAGCTTCAAGGCAAGATATTGACGATAGTAGCCATGACAATAGATCCCAAAATGCTGGTTCAATCCATTGGTCAACATGATATTGACGTCCAAGCTGAAGCTTGAGAGGAGAGTTGAAGGGTAATAGGCAACCGAGCTCAGCAACAGCATACTGGAAGCCATGGGTAATTTCGAAGAAAGCCGATAGTTTGAGGATGGCAATTAGAAATTCCTCACAATGCTTCTTGCCAGCATAGCTAGAGAAAAAATGCATTAGATGATACATAGACATGAATATAAAGCAATTGCTATGACACACCCCCCAGACAAAAAGGTGAGAAGGTGATTGAACTCATGACGAGCAATTCCATGCAGGATGATGGGGTTTTCATCACATGAACCCTCCATGTGCTCCTCACCTTGCTGACAAGCCTGAGAAAGGGAAAGAAGCGACTGAAGAACTGGAGACCATAGCGCCAGAAGGCCAGGATAAAGCTTGTAGAGCATGTGCTGGGTTTGTCCTGGGATCTGAAGTTTGTGCAATGGTGCCAAGTGTTGTATTATAAGTGGCATATTCAAACACATAGAAGAACAGGATATACCAAAAAGATGACCGTGCCATCAATGAAGTAGTATTCTGGGTGTCGTTCACAGGGAATAGACATGATGGTGATTGCTGTCAATGTCATTACTTGCCTCACATCTGCAATGTGTAACATAATACACCTCACACTAGCCTCCCCAGCTTCAACTTGCCTCATTGACATTGTTCGTTCACAGGTCGATTGGGTCTATTCTGAGATGGTATTAGACTCTCAGGTGCATTTGTCACATCTCACTTGCACTGTCTGTGCTGACTTGCTCTCTCTCTGGCTGACTTCTTCCAGATTGGCTATTTCAAGTTTTCACGCTTGCTATTTGGTTCATTGACCATCTGGCCTCCATTTCCATCGATATCAACACTATTGCCATCGATCTTGCACCTCCAATCATCTTCAATGCCTTCTGATACCTCTTGAACCTCAAGTTCACCTCTTGAACCTGACTCGATGCATTCGTATTGATGCAGTGCTGTTCCCCAATGCATGTGGTTAAGTCCTCCTAGGTGAGTATCCTGGCTCCTGGGGTTGTGCACCCAATCTGATACAATCTGCAGTGTCGTCAGCTCATTCTTAATGTTCTCAATGCTCCTCAATGGTCTCAGCGTGTCTGTGTCATCTCTTGGATCGTTCAGCTTGTCTAGAGGTTCCATCTGGTGAGTCTTTTTTGTTCATTTGTCCTAGCGCTTGCTGTGGCTGTTCTGATGCTTCCTCCAGGTTCATCTCATGTTCTTGATGTTTTCAACTTGTCTAGATACTTTTCAAAATACACAGAGCTTCAGTTCACCAACAAAGGCCGTCTCTGTGGCATCAAATCCCTTGACTACTATCTCGAATGCAACTGAGTGGTGGTTGTTCCATCTGGGGAATGCAACTTCCATATTTTCTACTATCTGATGGCTGGCGCATCTCCTGAGGAGTGGCAACACCTTTGTCTCAGTGATAAAACCCAGTACCAATATCTCGGTCAGTGTGCC
>JBBPMJ010000910.1:0-12216 GCA_038090255.1 Austroboletus niveus | reverse complement strand
TTATATCTTGACAGTGTGTGAACCAAATCACATGACCTAGGGGGTGATTTTGTAGCCAAGAGTATGTACTATTTATAACTCCACCAAAGCTAAGTGAAATTCCCATGGTTTTTGGCAGTGCACTTCACGCACTGCCATTAGGGTTAGCATGGAAAGGGTTTTTGAGCTCACTGTATGTAGTCATGTTCAACTTCGAGGAGAATTTTTACTCACCTCATTTCACCTTGCAGAAGGTCAACAACAGGAGAAGCAAACCTCCAAGAAGCGAGCTCTTGCCAAGGCCAAATGTTGTGAAGAGCTGATGCAGAAGTGTGAGCAAGCTAACAAGGCAGTTAATTGAGGCTCTTTCAAAGCTGCAGGAAAGAAGGCCAATACTGCACCTTTCATGGCTGAAGTGCAGCCTCTCCCACCTGACAATGCAGTCTGCCCTCCACCTATTTTTATATATTCAAAATACTGATTCTCTTGGTAGTTCTTGTCCCAAGCTGTTGAAAATGTTGTTAGTCCAAATTTGACTTGAGCTGCACTCACGTCAGCACTTATCACCTGTAAGGGCACTGTACCCCCCTGCCTGTGCAGACCAAGGTATCAATGAATGGAAACCAGGCTGTGCAGGCCATGAACTCAGCTCCAAGCTTCATGAGTCCAAAGCCAAAGGTGTGTTTGTTCTCATGTCTACCATGTTCATACTCACAAGACTTTACTACATATGTTTAATTCTCAAGGGGTTTTTGACTTGCAACCCAGGCCTGGGCATGCCTTCCATCAATTCAGCCTCAAGCTTCATGAGCCCAAAGCTAAAGGTATGTTTGTACTCATCTATATGCTTAATACTTACAAGTCTTTGTTAGACTATTGACATGCTTCCACCATGTGTGCATGTTCTCACACCAGCTGCTGCCATGAAGTCACATCCATACAGGGCCACTCATGTGTTGAATAGCAATGCCACTACCTCATTCCTGGGTAATCAGCTCATAGATGGTAATTTGGGTGGACCAGTCAATTTGAAAAGGCTCTGAAAGCACAAAGCAACTCCTTTCCCTAGGTAAGAATACTTTTATTCTGACTACTTATTGGCACTTCTCATCTAGTGATGATTCTAGCATGGCTGGGTAATTGTCAAGAAAGTGTGCATGAGGCATATATATCCCTAGTGACAATGATGAGGAAATGGAGATGGCAACTGATGTGCAGTCTTCCAAGGACTCACTAAGTGACCCCTCTGCTTTAAGTCTGGGATCAATGTCAAACAATGAAGCATCTTTCACAGTGGAAACATCTGATACCATGACAAATGCTATTGCACCAGCATCAGTCAAGTCAGCAGCAAGACACCCCAAAGCAGGCAATTATGACACTGCCACATGAACTATCCTGCAAACCATGATTGAAATCTACTGCACATTGTTACTCAGCAACAATGTATGTTACACTTGTGCAATGTCCAGTCTCAGTGTGTCCTTCAAAGGTGACACAATATCCTATAGAAATTCAAAGGGGTTCTCTGCTGAGACTTGAGACTCAGGCAGGAGTGAAACTAAACACTGCATATAATTGTGCAGATCTAGCTGCAGAATATACAAGATAACTAGTAAGTATTTATATAGCTCAGAACCATCTCAGAATGGAGAATAGATGGGATAGAGCACATTGTACACTACAATGGCCTTGTGGATCAATGGATGGAAATGGGATAACACCATCATTGAAACAAGGATGAATAGGAGGAGTGGAGGTCTGTGACAAAAGTGATTCTGGAGACACATGTCCTTAGTTACAAAAGAGGAGTGAGTAACAAACATGGTGACTCAAGAATAGGTATCTTCATATAACCATATGAAGCATAGTCTTTGGAAAACAGAGTCCAATAGCATTCAAAGGGGAGTCTGTCTTCAGGCTTCCATTCCTGTTGAAGAGTTGCAAAGTGTTCCGATGTTTCTGAGATTCCAGAATCTTTGGAATCTCGGAAAGGTAACTCAGAAGTGTCAGAAGTGCGGGAACTGATTCCGGAACCTTCAGAACCACCATAATTGTGCTTACTTGTAACAATGCATTTCCATCTACAGTTAGTGAACTTACCTGGGCAAAGATGGCATGAGCATCTGCATGCTGCTTTTATGTCATAGAGAAGTCATTTAGCAACAACCTGTTAAAACTGGTATGTTTTGTTTTTTCATATTCTTTTTCCTAAATCACTAGGTGAAGCACCCATCTCCAAGGTCAGTTTAAAACAAAGGCTTGTCAGGTTATAGCAACAATATTCAAGATGAGTGTCAATCCAAGAGAAGAACCATGTGCTTCTCAGCAAGTTCAAACAAGACACAATATTCACATTCCATGTAAGTCCAACTTTCCTACCATTTAACCAAGCTGACATTTGGATAATAAAACTTGTGGTGCAATTCTTGATGACCACAAGGGTATTTATGCTAGCCCAGTCATTCAACAAGTTATCAATGAGATTTTGTTCAAGAACAAGGCCAGTGATGGTATTACCTGGTGAAACAACTCAATAAAGATGAAGCAAGAAATGAGAGTGAATGACCCTTTGGTCCTTAGAGCAATAAGCTTGTGATGGAATCTCCAAGACTTCAAAGCTGGGGACTTCAGCCTCAAAGCTCTGGGATTTATATACTATTCTACTGTATGTACATGTTTGTGTAAATACCATAAAGAGACATTGTACCATGATAAGGATAAATTACATGATTGGCTGATAAGAATGCATGAGTCATAAAGAAGCATGTTCATGAGAAAAAAAAGTAAAAAAGCATGCATTATGTGAAACATGAGGTGTGATGTCATTATGACATCATAGATAAGAGATAAGGGCTAGCTCATGGGCATGTGACAAGTCACATGACTTGTGATCTAGACTGCTGATGTAAGCAGTCACATGATAAGTTATGGTGGAAAATGTCTAAGTCCCAGTGGCCTTGTGCCAATAGGGGTTTTCCTTATATAGGAGGTCAGGAGTTTGACTCCTGCCATGGACAAGTTTAAATAGGTGAAAAGAGTGTTCATAACAAAGCCCTTGAATCTCTGCAGGCCTACGCTTGACCACATCGAGCATAACACCATTCTTGTTGAAGAGTTGCAAACTGTTCCAATGTTTCTGAGGTTCCAGAACCTTTGGAACTGCAGGGAGTTAATTCAGAAGTGTTGGAAGCATGGGAACCAATTTCGGAACCTTTGGAACCACTGGAATTGCACTTTCTTGTAGCATTACCCTCTTCTATTTATTGAAGACCCTCTTCAACTCCTAAAGTCACCTCCTGCAGAGTCTCCATCATTGAAGATGACATTGTCATCATTGAAGTCTTCTGGATCAAAGCATTCAGCAAAAGATTGCCCCATTCCATTGCAGGAGGAGCATTGATTGGAGGGACATTCTCATTGAATGTGTCTAGGGGCTATCTAGTGACAGAATGGGCACTTGTAGATGGGACAGTCAAGTTAAAGATGTTTGATGCTTCCACATTGGAAGTATGTGAGCTTATTGGACCTTCTATTCCTACAAGTTGGTCCTGGGGCATTTCTTGGGGAAATGGGAATGGAGTTGGGCAATGATGCCTCTTTCTGTTTTTCTTTTCTTTTCTTCTGATTGAACTTGTGCTCTGTCTCTCACTTTCTTCAGTTGATGATAGAGACTTCTTCAAGCCATCTTGAATGGGTAAAACTTGGGAGGTTTGAGGAATAGAGGTCATGGCCAATCCTTCTGCCATTTGTAGAGCTGCATCCCTAATTCTCCTTTCGGCCATGGCAATTTCTCCAAGCAATGGTCCAGTACTTCCCATGATGGAAAGATTCCAGGCATGGCTGATCCTGTTAAGTTTTTCAATAATGGGGGTGAAAGAGGGTAATATGGCGAAATGGTCATGAAAGAGGTCCAGGAGGTAGTTCTTTCCCTGTTCCTCAGTGAGAGCTTGGAGAAGTGGTCAGAGGTAGGGAGCCAGAGCAACTCAGGAAAAGGTGTTAATGATCTGGAAGATCCCAAGGTCTGCAAGAGTTTGACAAATCTGGATTCATCCTTCAGCCAGAGAGTATTTGAGTGCATAATCAAGTGATTCTGCTGGTGTTGGATTTCTTCTAGCTTTCTCGTGATTGAGTCTGACAGAGAGAAAGAGTTATTGAAAGGCTGCAATAAGAGGGGGGAAGATGGGTGCTTCATCATAGAGGAGGTATGAGACAAGGTAGTGGTAGAGGGCTGGGCATTCAAGAATCGATACCAGGAGGGTGTTTTGAAAAACAGGGGGGAGTCTATGTCCTCGAATAGGAGGTAGTTCAGGAACAAAGATTCTGGACATAAAAGGGGATATTGTGGGGGTGCAGAGTCTTGGGGATTCATGGGGAAATTTGAGGAAGTATTCATGGGGTTTAGTCATGGTTCTGGGAAGTTCAGAGTTTCCTAGAGCATTTATAAGCCTCTAGGATTTCTGATATTATTTTCGAGGTAGATCAGAGGAAGTTGGCCCCATGCTCCCAAGTTTCCACATATGAGGTTAGTAGGCTGGCATGGAACACATTGTAAATCTTCCATGTTGGGGGAAGGTGGAGTTGATGGGCTACTGGAGATATTACTTTTTCAATTTCAAATGGTCCTTCATGCTTGAAAGCTAGTTTTCTGGCAGGATAGTTTGTTTTTATATTAGTTGCCTTCAACCATACTTTGTTTCTAGTTCTCCATGAAGTGAATGTGGACCTTTTTTGTCTTTCCATAAACATTCTTGCTCATTCATGTGCTGCCAGTGCCTCTTTCTGAGAGTCTTCCAATTTGATTAATCTATTTTCCATTTCTGGAACAAATGCCTTTCTGATTGGTGAATAGGCTCGGAGTTGGTACCCCATAATCAGTTCAAATGGGGATTTCTGAGTAGAGGAGTAAGTTGCCATGTTATAATGAAATCTGGCTAGCAGAAGAAGCAGAACCCATTGATCCACTGATCTATTACAGAAGATCTGGAGATAAGTTTCAAGTTCCTGATTCATTTGTTTAGTTTCTCCATCTGTCTGGGAGTGATAGGCAGAAGATAGGGCAACATCATATTGGAGTAGTTGTGCTAGCTCCCTGGCAAAGACTAATGCAAATTGAGGACCTCTGTTTGAGATGATTCTGTCATGGAGGCCAAATTGCTTAAAGACTTGGTTAAAAAAGAGTTGGGCTATTCCTTGTGCATTGATGGTTTTTTAGCAAGGGCAGAAAATTATCCCCTTCGAAAGGCCATGGTCAATCATGACCATGACAGAGTCAAATCCAGAGACTGGAGGGAGGCCAGAGATGAGATCAATAGGGACCTGTTGAGGGGGGGTAAGAAGTGGTTGAATTTAAAGGCATCAGGGGGGAAATGTGGGATGGGTGTTTACTTTATTGGCTTGACATATAGCATAACCTGAGATGAATTATCATAGGAATGTGGACATTCCTGGCCACCAGAAATCTTTTTCAAGGGCTGCTAATGTCTGAAAGTGGCCCATATGTTCACCTGTTGGAGAATAGTGTGAATCATGGATAAGTTTTTGGCAAATAGGTTCTGAGATAAAGATGTTATGATTTGTTGGGCCCCTCTTTTCTTTTCCTTACATTTACTCATTGTGTACACCAAAGGACCTTGACCCTTGCTGTTCAAGCCCTGCTTGGATTCCTTTCTTTTATCATTGTCTTTTCATTTCCACTTACCTATTTAGCGTGACTCATTCACAGTTGTATTACCAACCTTTATCCAATGCCATCACATCCATTCCATAGTGACTCAGCTTCTTTGCAATTCCATCGCTTTCTATTGCTGACTCACTTTCTTCCTTTGCCTACCCTTAACCATTTGGCTCATGGATATAAATTCTCAATACTCAGGTGTATTTCCTATCTTAGACGCTGCAATCTACCTAGTATCTTAGTTGCCCTCAGTCCCTCAGTCCTCATCCTACTGTTGAGTGGATGCTCCCTTTGTACCCTTCGATCTATTGCTAGTCCTGCAATGACCCTAGATCCATTGATCCCTTGGTCCTCAACAGTTCCCAGAACCTTTGCCAAGGAAGACCCTTGAGTGGACCCTCCTTTGATCTGTCGTTAGTCCTATGATAGCCCTAGCCTCCCTGTCAAGGAACCCCCTCATCAAGCCTCCTCGTCCTGTCTGCTGTATAGCAACAGTAAGCCCTTGAACCTCTGCAGGTCTACACTTGACCATGTCAAGCGTAACAAAAGAGGCATCTCTGGAAACAAAGTTCTTGGTCTACAAAGGTCCAGTTGAACAGCTTTGTTCGAGAAAGAGGGGGAGTATCTTCATACATTTTCTTTAGTGCAGTAAGGACAAAGGGGTCAGAGGAAGTGAACTTTGCAATTTTGTCCATTAGGGCGAGGTCAATCTGTCTACAGAAAGGTTGTCTGGAAGAAGAACTACCTTGGCATTGTCTGATTCAGTGGATATTTCATCTTTCCTAGAGAGGGTATTGGCAGGGCCCATGTATGTTCCTGGTACATGTGTAAATGCAAGGTCAAAATCTTGCAGAAACATTTGCCATTGGGTATGGCATTGTGACAGTTGATGGGGAGCTCTGAAGTAGGTGAGATTTTTGTGATCTGTAAGTATTTGGACCACATGTCGAGCCCCAAGTAGATGGTGTCTCCAATCTTTGAGAGCATGGATAACTGCTAGTAGTTCTCTGCCATATATATTGTTATGATTCGATGGGCCTCTCTTTTCTTTTCTCTATGATTACTTACTGTGTACATCAAAGGACCTTGACCCTCACCGTTCAAGCCCTGCTTGGATCCTTTTCTTTTATCATTGCCTTCTCATTACCGCTTACTTATTTAGCATGACTCATCTGCAGTTGTATCACCAATACTTATCCAATGCCATCACATCCACTCCATAGTGACTCAGCTTCTTTGTGATTCCATTGCTTTCCATTGCTGACTCACCTTCTCCCTTTGCCTACCCTTAACTCTTTGGCTCATGTATATAAACCCTCAATACTCAGGTGTATTCCTTATCTTAGACCTCCTGCAATTTACCTAGTATCTTGGAGTTGCTCTTAGGTCCCCCAGTCCTCGTCCTACTGTTGAGTAGATGCTCCCTTCATACCCTCGATCCGTCATTAGCCCTACGACATCCTTAGACCCATTGATCCCATGGTCCTCAATGGTCCCCAGAATCTCTGCCAAGGAAGACCCTTGAGTGGACCCCCCTTCGACCTGACATTAATCTTACACTGGCTCTAACCTCCCTGTCAAGGAACCCCCTCATCAGACCCTCTCGTCCTGTCAGCTGTATAGCGACAGTAAGTCCTCGAACCACTGCAGGCCTATGCTTGACCACATCGAGCATAACATATATCATAGTTTCATTCTGCACTTGATAGGGTGACAGATCAGTATGCACATGAATGGAGATTGCCATTGGAGTCCTTTTGCATGAGAACTCCTTCAGTGACTAGGAGTGATGCATCTGTCATTATGAAGTATGGGTGTTCCAGATCTGGTTGTTTTAAGACCAGAGAAGTAAAGAACATCTGTTTCATGTCATCGAAGGCATGCTGCTCTTCCTTAGCCCAAGTCCAGGGGATATCTTTCTGAGTAAGTTTGTTAAGTGAGGCAACTCTTTGAGTGAAGTTTGGAATGAATCTTTGATAGAAGTTGCAGAATTCTAAGAAGGACCTCACTGCTTTGACTGAGCCAGGGGGTTTCCATTTTTTTATGGCTTGGAGTTTGGTTGTATCCATTGCAAGTTCTCCTGATCAGATGATTAGGCCAAGGCAGTCCATAGTTTGGGGTCAAAGGTGCATTTCTGAAGTTTGCATCTAAGTTCTAAACTCCTGAGTTGTTCTAGAATCTTGATGGTCCTTTCTTTATGCTTTGATGAATCTGAAGAATGGATGGCTAGATCATCCATATAGATAATTAACCATCCTTCTGCAAGGTAATCTCCAAAGGCATCATTCATGAACACTTGGAAAGTGGCAGAGAAGTTGCACAATCTGAAGAACATTGCAGTTGGTTCAAACAGTCCAAAAGGGGTGATGAAAGCTGCTTTCCATCTGTTCTCAGGCATGATTTGTATATTATGGTGTCTCCACTGGATGTCCATTTTGGTGAAGATTGTTGAGTTCCCAATTTGTTTGATGATGGACTGGATGTTTGATAGGGGGTAAGCATTTTTTACTATATGCTCATTGAGATACCTATAGTCTTGACAAGGTTGAAGCTTTCCATTCTTTTTGTCAATAAAGAAGGAGGATGCAGCTTGGGGGGATTGCAAAGGTTTGATTTGTCTGTTTGTCAGATTTTCTTCCATGAACTTTTTACATGCTTCTTGTTCAGGAAGAGAGAGGGGGTAGGCTTTTGCCCTCTTCAGAATGAACATCTTCTTGAGTTTAATTGTATGATCATATGCTCATGAAGGCAGTAGGACATTCAGTGGGTTTTCTTCAAACACATCTTTGAAGTCTTTATATTTCCTGGGTAACTCCCTTTTCTTTTGTTTCTTTTCCATTTCCAGTTCTATGGATAGCATTGTTTTCATGACATATTCTTTGGAGATCTCATATCTCTTGCAGTAAGCTTCATGGGTTTCGAAATCAGGATTCTTTTGAAGATATCTTATGAGATATCTTCTCTTGTTTTCCTTGTCCTCTTTTAGAATTTGTTTCTGGTTCCAGTTCAGTAGTTGGAGAGTTACTCTTCCTGTCACCCAGTCTATGTCTGGGCTTTGTTCCCTGAGCCAGTTCATTCCTAGAATGACATTCTCTTTGCTAGCTAGAAGGAAATGGAATGTTTAACTTTTCATTACATTTCCAATGTGGAAGGTGATTGTGGTTCAGAACCTGATAAGTCCTGCTTGATTGGTGGTTCCATCTGTATTGATAGCTCTGCTATTCTTTCCATGAGTAGATTGTTTCTTTTGGCAAAGTCTAAGTTTATAAATGATCTGGTTGCTCTGCAATCAATTAAAGCAGTGGTTTTGGTGGTAGTTCTTGTTACAATTACACTTTTCACTATTTAAAACTTGCTCATGGCAGGAATCGAACTCCCAACCTCCTATATAAGGAAAACCCCTATCAGTATAAGGCCACTGGAACTTAGACATTTTCCAGCATAACTTATCATGTGACTGCTTACATCAGCAGTCTAGACCACAAGTCACATGACCAAAGGGCCAGACCCTTATCTCTTATCTATGATGTCATAATGACATTACACCTCATGTCTCACACGATGCATGCTTCTTACTTCTTTCTCTCACAAACATACTTCTTTATGACTCATGCATTCTTATTAGCCAATTATGTATTTCCTCCTTATCGTGGTATAATGTCTCTTTATGGTATTTACACAAACATGTACATACAGTAGAATAGTATATAAACTCCAGGACTTCAAGGCTAAAGTTCCCAGCTTTGAAGTCTTGGAGATTTCCTCTCAACTAAGCTTCTTCCCTCTAAGGACCAAAGTGGTCATTGCCTCTACTCTTTGCTTCTCTTCATTTGAGTTGTTTCAGTTCTTCTGGATATTTCAAGTGAGATGGGAATGAGTATTGATTTTGAGTCACTTGATACTTATACAGAAGAAAAGTTAGAGGGGCAGTGAGCCAACTTCTGTTCTCTTTTTAAAAAGCTGAGAAGCCCCTATCCTTGAGTTTGATTTTAGCCACCATTTCTTCATTCTCTTTGTGATCTTTGAAACATTCTTTGAGTACTTAGAGTATCTCTTTCTCGTCTACCTGCTTTTCTTCTAGTTGTTTCACATATTCGTTGATGAGTCCCTTCTTAGTTTCGATGGTCTGGATTCTGGCTGGGTTTCTGGGGGAATGAGGTGGGGGGTTTCCTTTCTTTGGATGGTTCCTGGTGGAACATTTAACTTTGTAACAGATAAAGCATCTGTTTTCCCTGATGTGATGAGCTCTTTCAATAGGGGAGAGCATTCATTGTCCTAAGGCAGTAATTTGAAGGGCATCTATATCCATGGCATTTGGATCCTGGTTGTTGGTTCTTCCATAGCCTGTTCTTCCTTTCTGGATATCTTTTATCTGATCCTGTTGCTGGACAAAGGCAGCAGCTTTCTCTGACCATTTCTTCCATGATTCCAGTTCCTTTTCCATTCTGAGGATTTACTCTGTAAGATCTGGATTTAGTCCCTTCATATAACATTCAATCAGGGCATTTTGATCTGAATCTCTGATTTTGATACAAGAAGTCAGAAGTCAGTGTTGAACTTGTTGAGGGAGTCAAGTCCTTTTCCTCTCATTGCGATTTGGTGTAGTTTTCATTGGGAATCAGCAGCAGTGTGCTTGTCCAAGAAGATCTCTAAGAATTCTTTTTTGAATTCATTTCAGATGGCTTTGTCTGGAACAACAGTTCTAGAGTCAAAGTTCTCATATGCAGCTTCAGCAAACTGCTTCCCTTGCCCTTTCTGTTGGAAACACGTTTCTCTGACACCCAGGTCACCCAGGGGCAGAGTGCACAGTGAGAAAGATATCAAGAGACTGAGTGAGGAAATACTCACCCTTTGTATCTGAGGTTACTGGGTAAAGTCTTGAAGAGTAGAGAGAGGGGAGTAGTCTGAGTAAAGACTGTATTGCTGACTCTAGGAAGAAATCCCTCTCAGAGTCCTGAGTTTATATATGTACAGGATATGTGCACAGACCATGTACAATTACTATATCTAGAGGGGATAACATGTACACTAAATAAGAGAGAGAAATGCTATTGGTTCTATCAATAGCATCGGCCGATATGTGTCATATCTTATGTGTCATGCTCAGTCAGCATGATAAAACTGATTTATCCTATTGGTTGATGACCAGGATCATATCCGATTGGATGATTGTGTTATCTATGATGTCATAGATAAGAGTCTAAACTTATGATGTCATTGTCTAGAACATTCTGATATCTAATCTCTGATAAGAGATAAGAGATTGCTTCTGGACTTTGTTCAGATCATTGTTATCATGTGATCTATCCACATGATCAAGTCACATGAACATGTGATCACAATTTCAACACTCCTCCTCATGATTGGTTCTTTCATATCATGACTTATGAATTGTTATTCATGTGATCTTGATGAGATGTAATGCAATGACATTTGCTGCAAATTTTGTTGGATCTAGATTCTTGGTCATGATGTCTGCAACCTGTCAATCTGTTGAAATATAGAACAACTTCATTTTATGTTCTTCTTCCATACATTGTCTGATGTAATGGAATTGAACTTCAATGTGTTTTGTTCTGTTCAACTGTGCTGGTTGAGTTGCCAAGAATATAGCACCTTGATTGTCACAATACAAGGGTACTTTGGGAATGGTTATGCCAATTTCTCCTAGTAGATTTTTATCCAAGAAATTTGTCGAGCAGCCAAAGCCATAGCAATATATTCATCTTCAGTTGAAGATCCTGCAACAACACTTTGTCGTTTTGTTAACCAGGATATAGGTCCATCTGCTAGAAAGATCAGATTGCCTGTGATGGATTTGCGATCATTTGGATTTGCTCCCCAATCACTATCACTATATCCAAGAAATCCTGAATTCTGTGCTCCTTTGTAGATAATCCCAAGATCCTTGGTTGTTCCAAGATATCTTACAATCTGTAATGCTCAATTGTAATGATCTTCTGATGGATTTGCACAGTATTGTGACATTCTGATGACAGAATAGGCAATGTCTGGTCATGTTCCCAGCATTATGTGTAGGAGTGATCCTATAACACTTTGATATTTGGACTGTAATGAAGCTAAAGCTTCTTTGTTACTTTTTCAAGGGTTATAGCCTGTTGGTAAAGGAACACTTGTGGGTTTTGCATTTTCCAATTCAAAGTGCTTGACAACTTTTGAAGCATACATGAATTGATCCAATGTAATTGTTTTCTTTTGTCTGTCTCACTTGATGATCATGCCAAGATATTCTTTAACAGTGCCAAGATCTTGAGAGTCCCAGATCTTCATGAATATTGATTTTTCTATCAAGACAAGTTGTTTATCTTGAGAGAAGAAGAGTACATCATCAACATAGACAATAATGAGAATGAGACTACCATGGATAATCTTGAAATAGATTCCTCCATTGGATAAACATTTCTTGTATCCTCTTTTAAGTAAGGATTTGTGTAAGGCTTTGTTCCATTATAGAGCAGCCTGTTTTAAACCATAAATCGCCTTTTGTAATTGACAAACTTTCTTTTCAGATTCATTTTCCATGAAGCTTTCAGGTTGTT
>JBBPMJ010000909.1:0-12226 GCA_038090255.1 Austroboletus niveus | reverse complement strand
CCTCTCCTCTCCCACTGCATCCTCTCCATAGACACAGTTTCCACTAAAGTTGATGAATGGTACTCAAAAGCCATTCATTTCCAAGTCCAGAATGATCGTGCTCAGATTATCGTCAATCAACATCATATCCATTCTACCCCCATATACTGATCCTACCAGACCCCCTCCACCATCACCTCCTCCCAGAGAATCCATGATCCCAATGCCATGAATGTCGATGCGGTCAACGTTTCCAGATTCCCTAAGCTAACTTCCGAGGAGTGGGAACAATGCTTCAAAGAAGGACATTGCTTACGCTGCAGGCAGAAAGGCCACCGAGCCAATGCTTGTGGAAAATACCCCAAAGAACCTCATAAGACTTTGGTCAAATGAGTTGAATAGGTCGATGATGACCTCCCCAAACTTCAGACCTGCAATGACGACGATAATGACGACCTCACAGTTTACCACATTCAATTCACCCTCCTCCCCAAGGAGAATTTTTAGAACGGAGACCTTGACCAACACAGAATTCTCCTAAAATACAACATGTAACTGTACCTACACTGCCTGGTTCAATGCAAATCTCTGTCCAAATCATTGTACTTTTGCACACATTGAAAAGTGTTGACACCCATGCCCTCATCAATAGTGGTGCCGATATCTCTTGCATTGACTGGAGCTTTGTTTACAAAAAAAAGCTCCCCACCACCCGACTCCCCTCCCCCCTCAATGTCACCAATCTCAACCAGGGACCCACAGATAAAGGAGAAGTTCACTTCACTACCAAACTCTTCATTCACATTAAAGAACTCACTCACAAAGTCCTATTCTACGTCATGAATTGTGGTTGACAAAATCTTATCCTCAATCTTCCATGGTTGAAAGCTGTCAACCCCACCATTAACTGGTTCAGTCAGACTCTCTCCATTAATGAGTCTACTGACCAATCCAAGGAGCTCTGTATGCTCCACAAAGTTGATTTGAACCAATACGAAATGTGTTTCCAACAGTTCAAGCCCTCCCCTCAACCCCCTTGCCATGTCCAAGTAAACTCTATCTACGATGGATGCCTCTACAAATACCTTGATTATGAGACAGAACCCCAGTACCTCCACCATACTCATGACAACTACACTGTCAACCGCATCATCTGATGTGGTTATCACTTCATTCCTAAGGGTAATCCCCTTATTGCCAAATTCACAAACTCTACTGAGTTGGCCATGGCTGCTGAGAAAGCCAAACCCAAGATCACCCTCCCCTCAGAATACTCTGACTTTGCCTCTGTCTTCTTGAAGGAAGCCACGGATCACATACCTCCCTCACGACCTACGTTCACAAGATCAACCTCGACAAATCTTTCACATCTAAGGTTGGAAAGATTTACCCACTGTCCCCAGATGAGCATAAGGCTACAGAAGCCTTCCTCAATGAGAACCTTGCCTCAGGCAAGATACGCCCCTCAAACGCCCCCCAAGCCTCCCTGTTCTTCTTTGTCAAAAAGAAGGATGGTGGACTTTGTCCATGCCAAGACTACAGGTATCTTAATGAGCATATCATTCATGATGCCTACTCCCTCCCTTTAGTCTCTGACCTCATCGACAAACTCTGTGATGCCAAGGTCTTCACAAAGTTTGATGTTTGATGGGGCTACAACAATGTCCAAATCAAAGATGGACACCAATGAAAAGCCACCTTTATCACCCATAAAGGACTCTTTGAACCAACTGTCATGTTCTTCGGTCTCACCAACTCCCCCGCCACCTTCCAACAGCTCATGAACGACTCTTCTGCGACATGATCGCTGAAGGATGGCTCATCATCTACATGAACAACCTCCTCATCTTCTTTCCTGACAAGAAAACCCATGCTGAATGAACAAAGTGTGTCCTTCAACACATGAAGGAACTCGACCTTCACCTCAAACTCGAGAAATGCAACTTCGCCTCCAAGGAAGTTGAATACCTCAGAATCCCTGACTCCTCAGATTTTGATACTCTCTTGGTCGTGGTCGACCATGGCCTTACTAAGGGGGTAATTCTCTGCTCTACAAAGAAAACCATCACCACTGAAGAGGTTGCAGCCCTCTTTTTTCACAGTCTTCCTCTGATTCAGTCTTTACGACAGAATTATCTCCAATCAAGGCCCTCAGTTTGTCTCCGCCTTTGCCAAAGCAATAGGAAAAGCTCTCAACTACTCCCTTGCACTCTCCACCATGTACCACCCCCAGACTGATGGTAAAACCAAACAGGTCAATCAAGAAGTCGAGACCTACCTCTGCATCTTCTGTGGAAGTAACCCCACCACATGGTCCAAACTTATTCCTCACACTGAGTTCACCCACAATCACTGCCCCCACTATGTCACTGGACAGTCCCCATTCTACCTCATGATGGGATATGAACCCCATGTTCTTCCCTTGATCATCACCGACTCCCACATCCCTGCCATTGAGAATCACCTCAAATCCATTGTTGCCGCCCACAACGAAGCCCTTGCTGCCCACAAACTTGCTCACCAAGTCATGGCATCCTGCAACCACCACTCCTTCACCCCTTTCACCAAAGGATCCAAAGTCTGGCTTGAGGCCAGGAACCTCAGATGCTCTGTTGTCAACCCGAAGTTTGCCCCGAAATGTGAAGGACCTTTTACCATTGTCAAGGTGCTATCTCCCATTACCTATGAACTGCACCTCCCACGATCGTGGAAAATCCACCCAGTGTTCCATGCATCCCTCCTATTGCCCTATTGCGAAAACCCCGTCCATGGGCCAAACTACCCTTCCCCATCACCTGACCTCATTGATGGACATGAGGAATATGAAATCGAGAAGATCATCCACCATCGCAGACCTCTGTCCTCCCGTTCCTTCCTGATCTGATGGAAGGGATACACAGCCAAAGAAGATTCCTGGGAACCCGCATGGAACCTATGGAACTCCACATCTCTCCTTGATGACTATAAACATTGTCATTCAATCTCCTTGATCTCAAACAAACCCACACCTCTCATAGTCATGTCCATCACCCTCTCCACACCTTCTCCTGCGCCCAGCAATGTCCCCTCTGATGTTACTGAAGCTGGCTGGTCCACTACCACCCCCACCAACAACCCTCTCAAACTCAATGACGCACCTATCCTGGTGCCTCCCCCCTCCCTGATCCAACGCCTTTGCAATGATGTGGAAGGCACTCACTCTGCATGGCCCAGCTACAGCTGGACCCACCCTGAGCCCCTCATCCCCACTACTATCCCAACTTCCCTGGCCCAATGAATCTCCAACCGCCCTACTCACCTCCCGTTGTCCATACCCCCTGCTGCACTACCAAACCACCCCACACCCCTTGATGATGACCTTGCCACTGCCATCGCCACCAAACTCTGAGACTCCAGTCTTGCCATGGTGCTTGATGCCCACATGGAACCTCACTCCCCCTTCACCCTCATGTACCATCTATTCCTGATGAACTCCCGTATCGCCATCTCCGCTGCCACCCCCACCACTTCTGCTGCTCAAGCACTGGCCAACCTCCACATCCATCATCTCCACCAGACCCTGGAACATGACCTCATCCAACTGATGCACCAGTTGGACATGACTGACTTCATTATTGACATCAATTGATATCTCCAAAACCTCGCCACTACTGGTAACAGCCACATTTCCACCCCATCTGCATCCTCTGAACCACTCTCCACTCAAGAAGTTGCAGCCTTAGATCGTGCCAATGACTACTGGGCCAGTAACCAAGAAGTCTGGTTGCTTCCCCCCAACCATCCCTGCTACCATGAGGCATGTTATCAATGCCACTGCCTTGGGCATTGCCACCCCCTATGCCCCCTCTGCCACAGGCAATCTCCAGGACACCCCCAACACACATGTCCCATGTGCTCATGAACTCCTCACGCATTTGTTTCCTCTTTCTCAGATTCGTCTACACACCAATCTCCCCATTCCTTGCACTCTTCTTCCTCATGCCGTGGTCATCCCACCCCTGCTGGGCAACGCCCCAATGTTCGGATCCCCTATCAGGTCCCCACTCCTCTCTCCTCTCTGCTGGCAGCAGATGATTATGAGTTCTTTGTCAGTGCTGAAGCTGATAACAACAAGACTGGGTCCTGTCGCAGTGACTACTAAGGTTTCATCACAGTCTCACCCATACAATGGGGGTAATGTTATGATTCATTGGACCCCCTCTTTTCTTTTTCCTACTTCGCTTACCATGTACACCAAAGGACCTTGACCCTTGCTGTTCAAGCCCCGCTTGGGTCCTTTCTTTTACCATTGTCTTTGCAATACCACTTACTTATTTAGCATGACTCATCCACAGTTGTATCATCAATACTTATCTGATGCCATTGCATCTGCTCTGTAGTGACTCAGCTTCTTCATGATTCCATTGCTTTCAGTTCATTTCTTTTACCATTGCTTTCTCATTACCACTTACTTATTTAGCATGACTCATCCATAGCTGTATTACCAACCTTTATCTGATGCCATCGCATCTACTCCATGGTGACTCAGCTTCTTTGCAATTCCATCGCTTTTCATTGCTGACTCACCTTCTTTCTTTGCCTACCCTTAACTCTTTGGCTCATATACATATATAAACCCTCGGTACTCAGATGTATTCCTTATCTTAGATCTTCTGCAATTTATCTAGTATCTTGAAATTGCTCTTGGGTTCCTCAGTCCTTGTCCTACTATTGAGTGGATGCTCCCTTCAAACCCTTGATCTGTCACTAGTCTTGTGATGCTCTTTGACCCATTGATCTCTCGGTTCTCAATGGTTCCCAGAACCTCTGCCAAGGAAGACCCTTGAGTGGACACCCTTTGACCCAATGTTAGTCTTATGCTGGCCTTAGCCTCCCTGTCAAGGAACGCCCTCATCAGGCCCTCTTGTCCTGTTAGCTGTATAGCAACAGTAAGCCCTTGAACCATTGCAGGCCTACACTTGACCACATTGAATGTAACAAAGTGGTGGTGGACTTGCCCTTGGAGCTGTTGCTCTTTGAGCCACCAAACTTGTTGTCAGACTTTGTATCAGATTTGGCATCAGAGGATTTGTTGCCTGATGGCTTCTGCTGATGGTTAATCTCAGACTTACACTTCCAGTAATGCACATTGATAGATTGCATGAGATAACAGAGTGCAGTGAGCATTGCAGGCTTGCCAACACAGGAGATTTTGTCCTTGATTCTGTCTGGAAGGCCGTTGTAGAAGTGGTGACTGTTACAATTTGTTGGGCCCTCTTTCTTTTTCTTACTTTGCTTACCATATATGCCAAAGGACCTTGGCCCTTGCTGTTCAAGCCCTGCTTGGGCACTTTCTTTTTACCATTATCTTTGCAATATCACTTACTTATTTAGTGTGACTCATCCACAGTTGTATTACCAACACTTATCTGATGCCATCACATCCTCTCTGTAGTGACTTAGCTTCTTCGTGATTCCATCGCTTTCTATTGCTGACTTACCTTCTTCCATTGAACTACCCTTAACTATTTGGCTCACATATATAAACCTTTGATACTCAGGTGTATTCACCATCTTAGACCTCCTGCAATTTACCTAGTATCTTGGAGTTGCTCTCGGGTCCCCCAGTCCTCATCCTACTATTGAGTGGACGCTCCCTCTAAACCCTCGATCTGTCACTAGTCTTGCGATGTCCCCAAGACCCATTGATCTCTCAATCCTCAATGGTCCCTAGAACCTCTGCCAAGGAAGACTCTTGAGCAGACCTCCCTTTGACCCAATGATTAGTTTTACATCAGCCTTAGCCTCCCTGTCAAGAAACCTTCTCATCAGGCCCCCTTGCCCTGTCAGCTGTATAGTGACAGTAAGCCCTCAAACTTCTGCAGGCCTACCCTTGACCATGTCGAGTGTAACAAAAGGTTTAAGATCTCCCTTGATCAGCTATCATCGCATAAGCCACCACCATTGCCCACCAACACCCCAGAAACCCTAGACCCTATCCTGACCTTGCATCACAAAGGGAAACCATTGACTTGTCGGACACTGACAAACCCTCCTCAGAAAACCCCATCAACACTGACAAAAACCTCGTCATCTCTCAACAACCTGAGGACCTAGAACTTGCCCATCGACTCTCTGTGGTGCTTAGTATCCCCAGAGTACCCACTTCACCATCTCCAACCCCAGTCCAATGCCAACCAGTGTTTACCCTGCCCCCACCCCCAACCCCGGTCACCATGTTGACCAAACCCACTGAACTCTGCCTCAGAGCCCCCGACAACTTTGATGGCTCTTATGCTGAAGCCATGTCCTGGCTATTCACTGTACAAACCTATCTCATCATAAACAAAGCCATTTACGATGACAACAACAAGAAAATTGCCTACACCCTATCCTACATGAGAAAGGACTTGGCTGCCATTTGGGCCTTGACCTTCTGAAAGGAAGCCATCACTGCCAACTCCTTCAGTACATTCGCCGACTTCCTCATCAAATTCAAGAGTGCTTTTGAGCACCAGGATACTAAGAATCAGTCCATCAACTGGCTCCATTTGGAACACCTCATCCCCAAGAAAAATGGATCTTATGGTCCCGAACTCTCTCGGCACATCACTGAGTTTAGAAACAACATTGCCCTCTTGGGCATCACTGGTCAGAATGTCCTGATCAACTACTTCGCTGCTGGCATTCCCCCTCCCCTTTCCTGCCGCATTCTTTCCATGTACACAGTTTCCACTAAGATTGACGAATGGTACTCAAAGGCTGTTCATTTCCAAGTGCAGAATGATTGTGCTCAGACCATCATTAACCAACACTGTATCCATTCCATCCCCGCATACTGGTCTTACCAGATCCCCTCCACCCCTTCCCAGAAAACCCATGATCCCAATGCCATGGATGTTGATGTGATCAATGTACTCAGACCCCCTAAGCTAACTCCCGAAAAGTGGGAGCAATGCTTCAAAGAAGGGCATTGCTTACACTGCAGACAGAAAGGCCACCGCACCAATGCTTGTGGAAAGTACCCCAAAGAACCTCGCAAGACTTTGGTCAAGCGAGTTGAACAGGTTAACAATGACCTCCCCAAACTCCAGACCTGTGATGATGATGATGATGATAATGACCTTACAGTTCATCACGTCCAATTTACCCTTCCCCCCAAGAAGGATTTTTAGAATGGAGACCTTGATCGACATGGGACTCTTCTAAAATACAATGTGTAACTGTATCTATGCTACCTGGTTCAATGCAAATCCCTGTCCAAGTCATTGTACCCTTGCACACATTGAAAACTGTTGACACTCATGCCCTCATCAATAGTGATGCCAATATCTCCTGTATTGACTGGGGCTTTGTTCACAAAAACAAGCTCCCTATAACCCAACTTCCTTCTCCCCTCAACATCATCAATCTCAATCAGGGGCCCACAGACAAAGGAGAAGTTTGCTTCATCACTGAACTCTTTGTTCACATTGAAGGACTTACTCACAGAGTTCTATTCTACATCATGGATCGGGGTCGACAAAATCTCATCCTTGGCCTCCTCTGATTAAAAGCCATCAATCCCACCATTGACTGGTTTGGTCAGACTCTCTCCATCAACAAATCTACCAACCAATCCAAGGAGCTCTACATGCTCCACAAAGTCAACTTAAACCAATACAAAACTCATTTTCAACAGTTCAAGCCCTCCCCTCGACCCCCTCATCACATCCAAGTGGACTCTGTCTATGACAGATGCCTCTATGAATACCTTGACTACAAGATGGAACCACAGTACCTCCATCATGCTCATGACAACTACACTATCAACCGCATCATCCGATGCAGGTATCACTTCATTCCCAAAGGTGATCCCCTTATTGCCAAACTTATGAACTCTACCAAGTTGGCCATGGCTGCTGAAAAAGCCAAACTCAAGGTCACCCTTTCCCCAGAATACTCTGACTTCGCCTCTATCTTCTTGAAAGAAGCCATGGACCATGTACCCTCCTCATATCCCTGTGATCATGAGATCAACCTCGACAAATCTTTTGCACCTAAAATTGGAAAGATTTACCCACTGTCCCCAGATGAGCATAAGGCTACAGAAGCCTTCCTCAACAAGAACCTTGTTTCAGACAAGATATGCCCCTCAAATTTCCCCCAAGCCTCCCCATTCTTCTTCATCAAAAAGAAGGATGGTGGACTCCATCCATGCCAGAACTACAGGTATCTCAACAAACACATGGTTTGTGATGCCTACCCCCTCCCCCTAGTCTCTAACCTCGTCAATAAACTCCATGATGCCAAGGTTTTCACAAAGTTCAATGTTTGATAAAGCTACAACAACGTTCAAATCAAGGATGGACATCAATGGAAAGCCACCTTTATTACTCATAAAGAACTCTTTGAACCAACCATAATGTTCTTCAGTCTTACCAACTTTCCCATCATCTTCCAAAGGTTCATGAACGACTCCTTCCGTGATATGATCATCAAAGAATGGCTCATCATCTATATGAACGATCTTCTCATCTTCTCCCCCAATGAGAAAATCCACGCTGAACAAATCAAATGTGTTCTCCAGCACATGAAGGAACTCGACCTTCACCTCAAACTCGAGAAATGCAACTTTGCCTCCAAAGAAGTTGAATACCTTGGAATGATTGTTAAACCCAGTCAACTTGCCATGGACCCTATCAAACTTGATGGGATCACATCCTGGCCCACCCTGGAGAAACTCCGTGACATCCAATCCTTCCTCGGTTTTGCCAACTTCTATCAGTGATTCATCCCTGACTACTCCTCCATCACCCACCCCCTCATCGACCTTATCAAGAAAACCTCTCCCTGGGCCTGATCCCCTGAATGCCAGAAGTCCTTTGATCACCTCAAAGAACTCTTTCTTGCATGCCCAGTCCTCCAACTCCCTAACCTCTTCACTCCATTTGCTATTGCAACAGATGCCTCAAAGTTCACCTCTGGTGCTATCCTCCTTCAAACTGATGCAAACAGGAATTGGCATTCCTGTTCCTATCTCTCCCAGTCGTTCTCACCAGCAGAACAAAACTATGACATATATGATCAGGAACTCCTTGCTATCATGTGAGCCCTGAAATCCTGGCACCACTATCTCCATGGCAGCTCCCACCTGGGTCTTTATGGACCACAAAAACCTGACCTACTTTTGGTCAGCACAGAACCTCAACCACTGACAAGCCTGATGGCTTCTTGACCTCACAGATTTCGATCTGACCATGATTCACATCCCCGGTAAACTCCTCACTGGTCCTGATGTCCTCTCCCACCACCCTGATCTCATCCCCTCAGATAATGCTGACAACGAAGAAGTTATCCTTCTTTCCCCATCTCTGTTTGTCAATGTCATTGATGCCATGCTCCAAGAACATATCTTGTCTTATTCAAAGACAGATCCCTTTGTCCTCAAGGCCCTCCAATTCCTTGATGGCACCATTCCCCCAGCCTTTCGATCATGCCTGTCCGACTGGCAATACAATGATGGTATCCTCACCTTCCAAGGCCACATCTACATTTCCCCTGATGAAACTCTCTGGTGCTCCATTCTCCAGCACTGCCATGACCATGAGACTGCTGGTCA
Organism: Austroboletus niveus; assembly: GCA_038090255.1. Classification (NCBI taxonomy): domain Eukaryota; kingdom Fungi; phylum Basidiomycota; class Agaricomycetes; order Boletales; family Boletaceae; genus Austroboletus; species Austroboletus niveus. The sequence goes on along the minus strand of JBBPMJ010000909.1, from coordinate 2,667 downwards.
CCCTGGTTATCTCAAAACTTGTCAGCTTGTTGCCGCCAAGTTTTGGTGGCTGAGCCTCGCCCAATACATATGAAAATATGTTGAAGGGTGTGCCGTGTGCCAGCAACACAAGGCCAACACTCACCCCACTATCCCTCTGCTCACCCCCATTCACTCTGCCTGCATCCACCCCTTCCAACAGATCTCTTGTGATCTGATCACCAACCTTCCTGAATCCTCCAGTTTTGATACTCTCTTGGTCATGATTGATCATGGCCTTACTAAGGGGGTAATTCTCTGCCCTACCAAGAAAACCATCACCACCGAAGGGGTTGGAGCCCTATTTTTCCACAAAGTCTTCCTTCAATTCAGTCTTTACAAAAGAATCATCTCAGATCAAGGCCCTCAGTTTGCCTCTGTCTTTGCCAAAGCATTGGGACAAGCTCTCAATTACTCCCTTGCACTCTCTACTGCATACCACCCCCAGACTGATGGTGAAACCGAACAGGTCAACCAGGAAGTCGAGACCTACCTCTGCATCTTTTGCGGAAGTAACCCCACCACATGGTCCAAACTCATTCCCCATGCTGAGTTTGCTCACAATCACCAACCCCACTCTGTCACTGGACAGACCCCATTTTATCTCATGATGGGATATGAACCCTGTGCCCTTTCCTCAGTCATCACTGACTCCAAGATCCCCGCTATTGAGGACCACCTCAAATCCATTGTTGCTGCCCACAACAAAACCCTTGCTGCCCATGAACTTGCTCACCAAGTCATGGCATCCTGCAACCACCACTCCTTCACCCCTTTCACCAAAGGATCCAAAGTCTGGCTTGAGGCCAGGAACCTCAGATGCTCCGTCGTCAATCCGAAGTTTGCCCTGAAACGCAAAGGACCTTTTACCATTGTCAAGGTGCTATCTCCCATCACCTATGAACTGCACCTCCCATGATCATGGAAGATCCACCTGGTGTTTCACACATCCCTCCTATCACCCTATCATGAAAACCCTGTTCACAGGCCAAACTACCCTTCCCCACCACCTGACCTCATCAATGGACATGAGGAATATGAAATCAAGAAGATCATCCGCCATCATGGACCTCCACATTCCCACTCCTTCCTGATCCAATGGAAAGGATACACTGCCAAAGAAGACTCCTGGGAACCCAAATGGAACCTACGGAACTCTGGCCCCCTCCTCAATGACTATAAATGTCGCTACTCGATTTCCTCCATCACCAACAACTTGAAACCCCTTGCAATCATGTCCATCACCCTCTCCACATTCTCTTCTGCTCCCAGCAACATCCCCTCTGATGTCGCCGAAGCTGGCTGGTCCACTACCACTCCTGCTAATAACCCCCTTGAATTCAATGATGCACCTATCCCAGTACCACCCCCTTCTCTAATTCAACATCTTTGCAATGATGCAGAAGGCATCCCCTCTGCATGGCCCAGCTTCAGCTGGACCCACCCCAAACTCCTCATCCCCACTACTATATCTATTTCCCTCACCCAACAAATCTCCAACTGCCCCTCGCCTCCTGTTGTCCATACCTTCTGCCGCCCTACCAAACCACCCTACTCCCCTCGATAATGATCTTGCTGCTGCTATTGCCACTGAACTCCAAGACTCTAGTCTTGCTATGGCGCTTGACGCCCATATGGAACCCCACTCCTCCTTTACTCTCATGTATCGTCTCTTCTTGACAAACTCCCTTATTGCTGTCTCTGCTGGCACTTCCACAGCCTCTACTACTCAAGCACTGGCCAACCTCCACATCTGTCATCTCCACCAAACCCTGGAACACAACCTTGTCCAGCTGATGCACCAGTTGGACATGACTGACTTCATTATTGACATTGATCAATATCTTCAGAACCTTGCCACCACCGGTGAAAACCATGTCTCCACCCCATCTGTGTCCTCCCTGGGCTGGTAACCAGGGAGTATGGTCCCTTCCCCCCAACCATCCTCATTATCACGAGGTGTGCTATTAATGCCATCACCTCAGGCATTGCCACCCCCTTTGTCCCCTTTATCAATGCCCCATCTGCCATAGGCAATCCCCAGGACACCCCCAATGTGCATGTCCCATGCGTCCACAAACCCCTCACACATTCACTTCTTCCTCCGACTCATCCGTGCACCAGTCCCCCCATTCCTTGTGCTCCTCCTCCTCATGCCACAGCCATCCTAACCCACCTGGATGATGCCCCAATGTTCGGATCCCTCATCGAGTCCCCACCCCCCTCCTTCCCTGCCAGCAGCAGATGACTATGAGTTCTTTGTCAGTGCCAAAGCTGATGACAATGAGATTGGGTCTCATCAAGGTGACTACTAAGGTTTCATTGCAGTCTCACCCATACAACAGGGGTAATGTTATGATTCATTGGACCCCTCTTTCTTTTTCATACTTCGCTTACCATGTATGCCAAAGGACCTTGGCCCTCGCTGTTCGAGCCCCACTTGGGCACTTTCTTTTTACCATTATCTTTGCAATACCACTTACTTATTTAGTGTGACTCATCCGCAGTTGTATTATCAACACTTATCTGATGCCATCGCATCCTCTCTGTAGTGACTTAGCTTCTTCGTGATTCCATCGCTTTCTATTGCTGACTTACCTTCTTCCATTGAACTACCCTTAACTATTTGGCTCACATATATAAACCTTT
>JBBPMJ010000908.1:0-12252 GCA_038090255.1 Austroboletus niveus | reverse complement strand
GGAAGTGGTGGTGGATTTGCCCTTGGAGCTGTTGCCCTTTGATCTGCTGGACTTGTTGTCGGACTTGGTATCGGATTTGGCGTCGAAGGACTTGTTGCCGGATGGCTTCTGCTGACGGTTAATTTCGGACTTACGCTCCCAGTAACGCGTGTCGATTGATTGCGCGAGGTGATGGAGTGCGGCAAGCATTGCGGGCTTGCCGACGCAGGAGATTTCATCCTTGATCCTGTCCGGGAGGCTGTTGTAGAAATGGTGATGGAGGGCACCTTCTCCATAGCCACGGACTTGCGAAGCGATCCTATTGAACTCTACAACGTACTTGTTGATACACTGCATGTCCTTCATTGCGAGGTTGTCGAGCTGGTGCTTGGCATCTCCAACGGGGTTGTGAGGACCGAAATTGATCTGCAACTCAAGCACGAAGTCCCTGTAATGATCCATCCAGCGAGGACAGAATTGAGGATCCTCCGCGTCGAGGAGGTTGGGTTCGAACCATTCTAGGGCCATGCCCTTGAGGTAAGACTGCGCAAATGTGACTTTGGCGCGGTCCGTCCTAAAGGCCCTAGGCTGGTCTTGAAAGTTCAGCTCGCACTGAACCAGGAACGTATGGAGTTTCCGAGGCTCCGTGCCATCGAACTGGTCAGGCTCGCGAACCTTGGTCCGCTGGCTTCCGGACTCGGCGGGATGGCGATTGGCACGCGACAGTCCGTGGATGGCGTCAGCCAAATTGATGAGCGTGTCCTGTGGGACCGGAACATTTTTGTCTTCGTCTTCATTGCTGTCGTGTCCGTCGCCAGGGTCGGGGTCATTGCAAGGTCCTGGGGGACCACTGGCGGGATAGTCATCGTCATCGTCATCTGGCAGGTTAAGTTCGTCCAGGTTAAACCTGTCGGAATCGTGGTCTGACGGTTCGTCATCATGCGGAGGAGGAGGACGACGACGACGCCATGGTGTGTTGAACCCACCAGGTAGAGGCTGTTTGGTGCAGGAGCTGTCTGTTTCGTCACCTTCGTCAATGACTTCTTTGATGTGAGTGCCTGGGGTTGGAGACCTCAGTTGGCATGGTGCCTGCGATGTGGAAGCAAAAGTTCAACGGGTGGAGAAACTGCGGAACTCATTGATGACAGCTGGTCCACGACGTGAACTGGCGAAAAACAATAATGGATGGTATAGTGGGGGAGCGGCCGAAGCGCGCTCGTTGTCAGAGGCCTGGTGCATCCGCGATCAGGATCGCATTTGCATGGTATGTGTGGCCATGGGTGATTGTCGATTGTTGGAGGGAAGGGATGAGAACTTGGACAAGCGTGAGTTCGAATATACTGTTAAGTGTGGGTCTGTCGGAGACTGGGCAGCGAACTCTGGAGCACCGGAGTTGGTCAGAGGGGATAGGGACTTCGGCTTCACCTTATGTGGTGCGCCCTTGTCCAGTTCCGTTGTCCCTGATTTACGAGGGGAGCGGAGCGGAGGTACGGAGTGACCAGAGGTCAGAGGAGAGTCGTCAGGACTCAAGTGAGAGAACTTGTTGATGAGCTCAATGATGGAGGAGAAAGCAGAGGATGGAACTAAGTTGATATTTGAACTGAGGGGCTAAGACATATTACAGCGGGTTTATATACGGAGGTCAAAGTCTGAATGTAGTAAAGTCAGGGTCAGAGTGACGGAGGAAACAGAGTACCGCTGCTGTGCCGGTCAGTCGCACAACCGGAGCTGTGCGCCTTACCCTGAGCACCACAGTGATGGAATGGAGACTAACTATGAAGAGAACAAAGGGAAACGTAACATAACATACATGAATGCAAAAAGTAAAGTGGACACAGAGTAGCGGAGGACATATGGAGTGGAAGAGTGGAGATGATATACACGGAGGAGCGGAGGGGACTTAGTGAGAATTTGGGATATGACAATATGTCACATCCAGGGCATCCAATCGATTGGCCTCGACGAGGCTGTACACTGTGTAAGTCAATGTTCTTGCATCTAACCCAAGTAACGCTTCTGTATAGGCTTCAGTTGGAGCTTGCCATGCTGGCTTGGTGGGTCGCTCCTCACTGACATCCCTTGTACTCTCCACTTTTCCCTCAACCAACTGCAAGCATCCGTGGCACATGCTCCTTGACCACATCATTGCTCTTCCCTTGATTACCCTTGAGTTAGCTTTGTGCTACTCATATTTCTCAGTTGGCTGGACTTTGCGTCACCACTGAGAGTGCTTTTACACTTTGCATGTATCAAGTCACCCCATCACCACCCCGGATCATGTGACATTGGGGTTGAAGACTCATTGGAGCATCCCCCATTCCATCACCATCCTTCGCTTGTCAATATCCCCACAAGCATCATACTGACCTTTAGAACCACCTCCACGGTGCCGAGGCTGAAGTTGGCATTAATTTTCTGCTCCATTGGTGACCCATATGCGCCCTATGTATCCACAGGACTTCCTCTGGACGATTGTGCAGACCCACTTATGTCAGTATCCTCACAGGCACATGTTCCACTTATGAGCAATGCCGCTGGATCGCAACGAGGAGACCAGCTCCAATTATGGTTCTGAATCTTATGTGCTGTCTCAAACTACATTCCAAAATGCTGATAAGGAAGGGTTTATGGCTAAAGAGGCGCTTGTGGACAAGATTATGGAGGAATGAAACTACCAAGGTCATCAAGAAGTCTTCTGCTTGGCGATGATGGGTATTGTTATGCTGGCTGCTGACATGGTGAATACCATTGCCTTTCCTCAAGTGGTTTGGCCGAGTAAACAGCATCTGGATGTCCACCAGGAATGGAGAGAGAAGCTTGCCCTCAACATAATCATTTGGTTCATCTGTGCATGTGTGGTTTTCATTATCGCCATTCTTGGTCTTGTTATCTGCCCCACCAAGCACATCTACAGCAAGGCTGAGCTTGCATCACATTCATACTCGAATTCAAAGAGTAATGTTTTAACCTCAATCCACAGCAAGGTGTTTGGCCTATAGGAGTGGCAGCGACACATCTTTCCATCATTCCTGTCATCCTGGTGAAGAAAGTCTTGTAGTGTGGAGGGGAGGATGCTACTAACCTTTTTCCTGTCCAGGTATGTTGTTTTTTTATTTATTTCTCTTTCTTTTTGCTTATCATCATGATAGGCTAGCACTCTGTACAATGGTATTTCTGGTTTGGTCAGCCCATGGGTATGGCTTACTACAACAAATGTGACAGACCCCAATGTGGTATACCATGATTTCCACACCATTATCAATGACTCATGTCCGGATTGGTACTTTGAGAGTATGACCCTCATGCACTGAAGGAATTGTGTTGACTACATGGGGTATACCTCTACCGAGATATTCTTCATGGCCAACTCCCAAGGACGTTCCATCGGCATCTATGATAGTCTCATTTATGACCTGACTAACTACATCAACTATGGTCCTTTTACTGAGGGCCTGAATGGCGAAGTCGCACCTGGTGGAATTGATACTCAGTTCATGAACAGTGATCTCATCAATCTGTTTAAGATCAACTCCGGTCAGGACCTCACCAAGGCTATCAACAATCTCAACCTGGACTCTGGAACACTTGAAGCTCAAAAAAGTGTCTCTGAAACCTCTTCCTGATTGGCATGGTGGACAACCAGAATTCACCCCAGTGCTTGTTCTCTCAGTATATCCTCCTTGCATTGTCAATTATGATGGTCAGCATCATCGTGTTCAAGTTCATCACATCAATCAACTTCACTTCTGCGCGTGCGCCAGAGGATCACAACAAGTTCATCATTTGTCAAGTGCCTTGTTATACAGAAGGCGAGGTTTCCCTATGCCATACCATCAATTCACTTGCCCAGCTGAAGTATGACAACAAATGTAAGTGTTGATCTCTGTCATCTGTGATGGTGACATTATGGTTCAGATAGCGACAGGTCTACTCTACATATCATGCTGCATATTTTGGGTGCAGATCCTAACTACCATCCTGAACTGTCATTTGAGCTTTGTCTCATTGGGTGAAGGCACTCAGAAACATAATATATACTCTGAGTTTGAACAAGGTAGGTCTCTTTGTTGAAGAATGTGATGTGATCTCACGCATGCTGGCTGGATAGGTCCACTTCAATTTGTTGATGAACCCCTTGAAGCTTGAGATATATCACCAGGTCAAGAATGTGATCAATGTCAACCCTATGTTCTATGAATATCTGTTCACTGTCGATGCTGACACTACTTTGGATCCGGTCTCTTTGAATCGGCTAATTTCTGTGTATGTCTCTATGGTAATGGTTGTTCAATCTTGCTGATGGCTTCTTCATAGCATGGTTCACAATAAGAAAGTGCTCTGTGTCTGTGGTGAGACTAAGCTCACCAATGCCAAACAGTCCACCATAATGATGATGCAGGCCTACGAGTATTTTATCTCGCATCAAATAGCAAAGTCATTCAAATCTCTCACTTTGGCTTCGTTACCTGTTTGCCCAGTTGTCTCACGCTCTTCCGTCTCCATACATCTGACACACACAAACCATTGCTGATTTCGAGCCAAATAAATCAGACTATTCTCAGAACCGTGTGGACACGTTGCACATGAAGAACCTTCTCCACCTCATGGAAGGTCATTACTTGACGACTCTTCTACTGAACTACTTCTCAATGTACCAGACTCAATTTGTCCAGGATGCCCATGCTTACACGGTAGCACCAGATGACTGGAAGATTTTGTTATCACAATGATGTTGTTGAATCAACTGTACGGTTCACAATCTGGGTGAACTAACTTTGAGGTTTCTGCTGTTTCTCGATGAGGTTTTTTGTCATGATGGATTTGGTGTCAACATTGGTCCAACCTGTCATCGTGGCTTATGTGAGTATGAGTTACACAAGAGCATCCCCATGATCATGCTGATCATGATAGGCTATGTCTATGGTCTTCAAGCTCTAGTGTTCATTTTGCGGGCGCAAATGGGATATGGTGAGATGGATGGTGTTTTATATCCTTCTGGCACATGGATGACTTCTCATAGAGTTGTCATATCCCAGATTTCGACCAAGTCCCCTCTGGCCATCTCCGAGGCTGTATGACCGCCTCCGGTGATCTTACTCTGGAGTTGAAGCATTCCATCGCTAAGTCTTCCCGGTCTCTTGTCTGTTCCTCCGTATCCGATCCTATGCTCTTTCCCTGTATGTTATACTTACGTTACCTTCTTATACTTCCTTGTTCACTATTTAGTTAGCCTCCATTCTATACTGTTGTGCTCAGACAAGGAAGCACAGCCCTGGCTGTGTAACTTGCCGGCACAGCAGCAGTTCCTTTGTATTCTCTGCACGACCCTAGCCTTTCCTTCTTCAGAACTCCGACCTCCATATATAAACCCATATACCCTTAGCTTAGACCTCAGTTCGAATATCAATTTAATCACCCACTTTACTCCTCTGCCATTGATCTCACATTGGCGTTCTCTTGCCTGAGTCTAGACAACTCACCTCCGACCCTCCGGCTTCCATCCCTCTCATAAATTAGTGACAGCGGACTCGAACAAGGGCGCACCACATAAGGTGAAGCCAAAGTCGCTTTCCAAACTGTACACCTCCGGCGTTCCGGAGATTAGTACCTGGACCTCTGTGGGACCAGATTTAACAGTATATTCGAACTGAGGTCTAAGCTAAGGGTACATGGGTTTATATACAGAGGTCGGAGTTCTGAAGAAGGAAAGGCTAGGGTCGTGCGGAGAATACAAAGGAACTGCTGCTGTGCTGGCAAGTTGCACAGCTGGGGCTGTGCTTCCTTGTCCGAGCACAACAGTATAGAATAGAGGCTAACTAAATAGCAAACAAGGAAGTATAAGAAGGTAACATAAGTATAACGTACAGAGAAAGAGCATAGGATCAGATACGGAGGAACAGATGAGAGACCGGGAAGACTTAGTGATGGAATGCTTCAACTCTGGAGTAAGATCACCGGGGGCAGTTGTACAGCCTTGGAGATGGCCGGAGGGGACTTGGTTGAAATCTGGGATATGACAAGAGTCAGACGTGTGTCATACTTGGAGAATCTGATAAGAAGCTTGTCATGCATGTATATGATGTTCTTATTTGTTTGTCTGGTCAATGCTGATATGGCTTGATAGGATGAAGGCAAATTTGATCCTTGCACAGTTCCTCTCAAGACCTGGAATGATTATGAGAATGAGCTATGGGACAAAGAATCCAATCACTATCTGTCCATGGGTTTCTTCTGGTTGCCACCAGAAGGAAGGCTATGCTGAGTCACAGGCCACATCACTTTATGGACATAAGACCTTCTATAACCTCGCAGCCACTCTTCCACACCATCTCAACAATTCAGCCTATTACCCCATCTTGGATACCAGTCTGGCCAAGGCACACCTGTCTCCGCAACTCTATCCTCTTGGCAATGTGGGCATGCTGTATGCTTTACAGTCAATGGGCTCGCGACCACCTATTGACCACTTCAATCTACCACCTATGCAGAGCCCAACTCAGCTCATCAACTATGGCTAGCATGCTCCAAGCAATGCAGAACTCAAGCAAAGTGTCGAGGAAATTCTACAGGTCAGCCAATGATGAAGTGCTCAAGGAGTGGTTCGGAATGGATCTTATGGCAAGAAAAGCAACAATCAACATTGCAATTGACAGAGTGCTGCTGAGCCATTCATGAGTCCTTATGATACTTTTTTTTTATTCTGTCTCGGATAGGGATGAACCAGACCTAGAGGTTGGATCTAGTATAATCTAGTATGATTACCCTGAAGAGCAATGTATGACAATGCTTATTGCATCCCCCATTGTCTTGAATGGTGGTATGACTCATTTCTTTTTTGCATTAGCTGGACACTTACTACTCATGCTTTCATATCATTTCAGCTTTCCTTGATCTCTTATAACCAGATGAAATTAATGCTTAGTTTATTAATACTAATCTGCATGTTGTATTTCACGGGTCACAAATCTACTAGTGAGAGACATGTGATGAGTTTCTACATTTGCATGTCATGAGGACCTAGCTCTATTGAGTTCGATCAATATAGTTACATAAGTTATTGTCTGGGATCTGCTTGTTAGCATAGCTTCAGTTCCCATGCATTCCCGCCTTCCACACACTCAAGTTTCACCATCCAGGTTCACTTGTTGGCATGCTTTCATTACACTCTCATGCATTCCCCACTCTCTCTACTCACTTGTGGACTTCTGTTTTAGCTTTTCACCCTTGATCACCCTGATCTTCAGACACTTCCTTTCCTCCCCAACGCTCTGCAAGGCCATCTGCACTCCCTGGCGACATCCCTTACTTACCAATGCTCCTGCAAGCATTCATGGCACACACTTTTTGTTGCCATCGCTCAAGCTTGCCACTCTTTCCCCAATCCCCCCTTGAGTTGGCTTTGCACCACTCATATTTCTCAGTTGATTGGACTTTGCATCACCTCTGAGAATGCTCTTACACTTTGCATGTATCAAGTTGCCCTGTTACCACCTTGTTTTGCATGACATTGGGGTTGAAGACTCATTGGAGTGTCCCATTTCATTGTCATCCTTTACCCATCAGTCATTCTCGCTGATCTCACTGGAGCGCCCCCCATTCCATTGTCATCCATCATCCCCGTTGATCCCCCATTCCCTTGTCATCCTTCATTCATTGGATATCCCTGCTGATCGCCCTTCTGTTTTTTTGTCCATGTTTTATTCATGGTGACTGCCACCACTAGATTCAAGCCTCAGACCCACATGAATGGTGGTATGTTTTCTAGTTCGTTTACTTGTTTGATCAGATGATGACCTTACCTTAATGAAGAGGCCTTTAATCATCTGGATGCCAAGGCAATTGCGACATGGGGGAAGACCTCTTTTGTAATTTCCTCTCCAAACATGGATTTTGTCCCAGAGCTGCATATTGGCAAGGAAGTTCTTCAAGCATGCACAGATGGTCGATTTGGTCCTGTTGACTGCTTTCAGTGGCCTCAAGAATACTGCGACACTTTTGATTCTCTGTTTGCATACATCGGAGTGAGCATCACGCTCTGCCTGATCCTCTTGGCTGGGCATGGTACACGCCCATATTGGATGACGTAGAGAGCTCTGGTAGTCCTGCAGTGGGTAAACTGAAGCAAGAAAAAGCGCTCGGCATTGCAGGGCTCTACACCATCACATCAAAGTGATACAATGCCAGGAGAAAAACTTATGAAGACAAGAAAGATGCATGTTCTCAGTTCTTGTGTCAGCTTCAGCAAAGTGTTAGCATTTTGTTGCAAGAACATCTTCCATGGCATGAAACCATAGTATATGTTGCACAAGCGCAACACAATTTTCTTGACGTCTTTTCCTTCCTTGATTACATGGAGATCGTCATCCCAAGAAAGAGCGATCCTGGCTACATACCTCATGCAATTCAGTCTGATTGGATGGGAGCTTTTACGTCTGACAAATCTATCTGTCACAAGCTCTTTTAGGCTGGGGTTCCAGTTTGGCTCATCCATTGAGAATATGAATATGCGATCACAGATCAAACCATCATCAAGAAACCCGTTCACTTCACATTCTCTGACAACATCATTCACATGCACTATTTTGAGCAGGGGCAAACAGCTCCAGGATTTGAAATCCTCTTTGATGGCCCATCGGGCCTTCAGTGCCATGAGGCTACTCATCAACACTATGCCCCAAGACTGCAGCCTTCACCCTCCACACTCCCTTCCACGTCTACAGAGCAGATTCCTTTGAAGGTGGGCAAAGCCTTGATGGCCACACAAAAAAACAAGCTTGCACGCAAAAAGCCACCCACTGTTTCTAAATGTCATATGTATTTTTCCTTCTATTAATAATTAACCTGATGATCAAATGCAGAGGTGACATGTAACAAATGGAAGGAAGTTGATGTTCCAGAGATGCCTTTGTCTCTAACAGGCTGGGCTCATGCATTGAAATGCATTAACAAGGAAAAAATGTCAATACTACAAAATGTGGTTGACCCTGGTTACTACATTCCCAAACCAGCCCTCTTGGTATTCTCAAATTCTCCTGAATGTTGCCACCACTACCTGGAGAACTGGTTGAATGCTCAACATGTGCTCACCAAGCTCTATTATAATCCACCTGATTGGCTCCCTTCCCCTCAGCTTTGGCATGAGTTCCTCAACCTTTCTTCTCCCATGGACAGCTCTGCGAGCACCTCATCATCCAATGTGATGAGAGCAAAATTGTGCCATGATGAAATGCAGCAAAAATTCTCATACAAAATTGAGTGCATGAAAGGATGTGAGGGATATCTGGATAGGTTCATTTGGAGAGAACAGGAGATCTCTACATTGTCTCTCTTGTCCAATGCACTGGTTCAACTCATGCAAGCAATATTCTGGGATGTATACAAGATCAGGTTTCATCTAGAGCTTGGTGCGCTAGACCGATCATGCCGAACTTGTGGTTGTGAGCCCCCAGAGAGAGGCAGAGTCTTCTGGAGCCCATGCGGGGTGTTGACGAGCTGGAAAGATGGCTTGGGCCATTGCCTCAGAAAACTGGCAAGCTAGGCTTCACAGATGGACAACTTGACAAGGGTCGTTCATTTTGTAGTTTTTGTATTCTCTTGTCTGCATGGCTGGATGCTCACCCTAGCCTGTATGCCTATGCAATCTCCTCCTGGTTGGAAGAATCCTTGGTGCAACCAGAACACTACAATGTACTTATGTGAACTTGTGCTTTTTACATTCAGACATTTTTTGATTGCTTTGGTAGACCTCCCCTGCTCCCTCACACTTTTCTGAATGAATTTTACAATTGATACAATCTCTTTTCTTTTCTTTTTCTTTCCCTTTCCCATTCTTTCCATGTTCCTTATTGAATAATGACTTTGAAAATCTAACATCACCAGTTTATGTGTTACCTTGCTGACCTCATGTTTATCATGCCCTTTCTGTGATATAAGAACTCTGCAGTGTTTGAAGGTTTGTTCCTATCCCCCTCCATTCTGAGGTTTTCTCATGCAATACTTACTGGAAGTCATATGCTAACTAACACCTACTGACAATTGTGATGATTTTGCAGCAATGTTTAGATGCAGTGAAAACTGTTCCCAGGTCTGTGATTCTACCAGAGAAATCAGCTTGCACAGAATGAAATGTAGCATTTATGCTAGCAACCATCATCAACAATGGGATAGCTGGCATCAGGTGCAGTAAGCTTTATCTATCATCTATTTTTACTGCCTAATTTCTGTATACATGTTCAACAGGCCCCCACTGCTTCCAATAAGGCAAACTCTACTACTTTGTCTAACCAGCCCCGTGTCTCTCCACTTCCCACTTCTACCCCTCCTGCTCAGACTCTCCATGTTCAGCCCTCTGGAAACCTCCAGGCCCTCACCACTTCTGATGAGGTGAACTCAACTATGTTGTCAGGCCAGACCCATGTCTCTGCACTTCCCTCCTCCATTCCTCCAAGCCTCTAACGTGCCTTTGCTTCTGACAATGCGAACCATAATACCTTGTCTAGCCAGACCCACATCTCTCCACTTCCTACCTCCACCCCTCCGACCCAGAATCTACATGTTCAGCCCTCTGGAAACCTCAAGACAAACAAAGGACAAACCTCTGGGACCTCCCAACTCATTGGTCATCAAAGTTGCAGGTTACCTCTTAGGTTTTGTGATCTCCTCCCTGAGCCAGCCCCCTCAGCAATTGAATCCATGGTCTCCTCGATCAAGCATGTCATTATCCATGTCTTCAACTCCTTCACCACTCCATTTAACAAATTTGGTATTGCAAGGTATTACCGTCACTGTCCTTCTCATGACCCAGACACCTCTCTCAATTTGGACAACTTGTCAGAAAAGAAGTCTGATTCATTGACTTCTGTAGCTGTCATGACACCTACCAGAGATCCACCTTGGCCTTGGCCCAATATGACGATCTGGCATCTTATGACTTGGGTGCTACTTGGGACGCATGAAAAGTCAAATTTGGAGGTGAATAGACTGGTTAATGACGTTCTGAAGGCCAAAGACTTTTCTCTCGAGGACCTAGAAGGATTCAATGTGGTGACAGAATCAAGGCAGATGAAAGCAACAGAAAGAGCATCAGTGGCAGCTGAAGATATATTTGATGATGAGATCTGGAAGAAAACCAACATCAACATCGACATTCCAACAAGTGAGAAAAACGTGAATGGCAATGGAGTGACATATTCCATTCATGGATTTCACTATCGGCCATTACTAGGGGTTATCTGCAGCGTGTTCTTAGAGTGGTCTTCCAGACGGTTTCATTTCACTCTGTTCAAAAAGGCAAGTGTCATTCTTACTTACTGAGAGTTGGCGTCATAAATTCATCCCACTAGATATGGAGTTCACCAGTCACCGGTCAAGAATACCAAGTGTATGATGAGCTTTACATGTTGAGTGCTTGAAATGATGCTCAGGATGAAATCATGAAGCAAAGAAGGATGGATGGATGCCAACTGGAAAGAGTTGTCACTGCTCTTATGCTATGGTCAGACTCCACACGATTGACACAGTTTGGCAATGTCAGTGCCTGGCCAATTTACCTTGGCTTTGGTAACCTGTCTAAACACTCATGGCACCAGGATTGTCACCTTCTCACCTTAATTCTGTCAGTTGGTATTTCTTAAGATACGTAACCTCACTTCTGAATCTGCTCATAGCTTCCAAAGAATCTATGTGATTTCATCACTGAACTCACCCTCAAAAGACACGTCGCTGATATGTTAGCTCATTGCAAATATGAGCTAATGCACTCTGTTTGGAGGATCCTGTTAGATGAAGAATTCATCCAGGCATATCAAGACAGAATAGTTGTATGGTATTTTGACAGTGTGAACAGGTGAATATATCCTCAAGTATTTACATACTCTGCTGATTACCCAGAGAAGTAAGCAGATCGCATTTCACGATATCTATTTTGTCTGAACCATACTCTCAGAGTTCTTCTCGCCAATATAAGGGACAAAGGAGCTTGTCCCTGCCCATGATGTCTTGTACCAAAGGAAAATTTCCATCACCTGGGATCCAAGATGGACCTGAATACCAGATTCTCTCAATCACGCCTGCCATTTGTTCAGAAGATTCTTGCTGCTCGGTGAGCAATTTATAATTTCGGAAAATCAGTGAAGAGTAAATTCATCAAGGGAATTTTGAAGGCATTCTCACTTGTGCCCACTGTTGTATGTAGTTTCTATTATTGTGAGATGGTACTAATGTGTATTCATAGAATGCTTTTGTACAGTGGTTGTCTCCTTTAGGTTTTGATCT
>JBBPMJ010000907.1:0-12256 GCA_038090255.1 Austroboletus niveus | reverse complement strand
CTTGAGCATGTGACAAGTCACGTGACTTGTGGTCTAGACTGCTGACGTAAGCAGTCACGTGATATATTATGGTGGAAAACGTCTAAGTCCCAACGACCTTGTGTCGACAGGGGTTTTCCTTATATAGGAAGACAAGAGTTCGACTCCTGTCATGAGCGAGTTTTTAAATAGGAAAAGAGCATTCGTAACAGTTCCTCACTAATTCAAAATGCAGTGATTATGCTATTGCCCAGCCAAGCTCACAGACCCAAAGCCACCCAGTATACTTACTACAGATTGTGGACGCGACTCGTGAATAATGATGGTCCAAAGCTGCAATCAAGGTAGGTTGTGATTGAGAACTAGCTGTTCATGGTCATCACACAAGCACTCCAGTCTCCACCACCCATCCATCCCAGTGTGCTCATCCAAGGGACAACAATAACACCAAGGAGGAGATGGAATCACTGGCAAGGCAGCGAATCACAAGGTAAGTTCTTTCTCATTTGCTTGTATCTCAGTTGGTTACCATGCCATCAAGCACTGCAAGCAGTGATGACAACAGATGATGATGACAAGACAGCCAATCACAGAATGACAACACCAAGTTGTTACCATCCATGACCATGCGATGGCATAACAGCAATGGCAAGACATCATCAACATGGGCATTGATGACATCAAGTCGTTAACAAGTCATCAATACCCAGTGACGATGACAAAACAATGCTGCCATGTTGTCAACACTTGTGACAACATGACAATGACAGCAAAATGTCATCAATATGAGCATCAATGAAAATTCTTGTCAGAAATAATAATATCTCAATCATTTGTACCTTCTCTTTCTTCAACCAAGGTGTCTACCAACATGAGGCAGTGGTTTCAAAAATCAAAGTGAGAAATGATCTATACTCTTTTTGTCTTCTGAGTCTTTGTCCTCAGGCTCCGAGTCTTCATCCTCCAAGTCTTCATCAGCACTGCCTTTCAAACCCTTAGGGTCACCTTCCATGTCAAAGTCCAACATGTTTTTCTTTTCTAAGTCAGATCCTCTCTCAGTAGCATCCTCCAGAGATTGACATTGACTTGTGGACATAGATTCATTCAAATATTCAAGTTCCTTTGAGTCTGTAGACTTGGAGAAAGATTTCCCACAAGCTGAACCTGGATGTTGAACACTGTGACCAATCCTGCAATGTGTATACTGTACATATATGTCATGATCTGCAAATCTAGAACATTGTTCAAAGCAAGACATGTCTATGTAGTAGAATTATACCTACATATTCATGTAGTATGAAGCCCAATCATCCTCTTCATTGTTTATGTATGAGATTGATTGTCCCTGATGAAGGAGTGAGTCTGTTTGCCCTTCAGAAAACACTGGTGTGACATGGCAAGCACAGATGATGAGTGCCAGGTCGATAAACCCAAAAGCTCCAGGTGATTCTGACACAAAGCATATTTTTGGGAGCTGTGCATTTTTGATGCTCCAATGGTAGCCAGGTATGCCTCCCAACCAGCATATCCAGAGCACATTCTTGTCATGGTCCTCACTATTATAGCAAAGTTTGAATATAAAGGTGGCCAATACCTATGCATACCAAAAAGGATGGGGATTGGGGCCATCCTCATGAGAATAGAGCATGACTATGCCCCCATGACCAGGCTGCAATGTATTATAAGTTCATCATATGTCATATGTTGTGAAGTTTATCTGGAGGTGCCTGGGCATGCAAATCCTATTCAGCCCATCAATGAATTGAAATGATTGGCGCTCATCAGAAGTGAAAACCCATTCATCACCATCATAGTCAAGGTTTTGAAGATGTGCATAAAGATGGTCCTTCAGTTTTGGAATGAAGCTCCGGATAATAAGGCCAGAGTCATGAATAATCTGCAGGAGCACATTGAAATAAACTCACTTCTACAGCTGGATCTTTCTTGTAATCATTTAAAAACTGTGCTAAATTGATGGTATGGTGTGTGTTGTGATTTAGGTAGTATCTTGCTGATACTTTTCTAAGTTTTCCATCCTTGGCCTTGACTTGACCGATGCTGATTCCATGGGGGTCGATCTCTCACTGTGCACAAGTCAGTCATCTCTCCTATTTTGCAATTTGCCTCAAGGAGTCTTGTTTGTTTGTATTCTGATAGAAAGCTTTCAACCTTTGATGAGAAAGCTCTCCCTTGAAAGAGATTAACAAATTATGCACATGTCAATGTCATCACACTTATGATTTGAGTTGTATAGAAATCTGTAGTTCCTAGAGATCAAATCATGTCCATGTAATGACCAAGGGCATGTATTTTGTATGTTGTTAAATTAAACAGTTTGGATTGAGCAGAACAGACAGTGCTTTTAAGTTCTGGTAAAGTGTTTGATGCTTTCTTTTCACATCTTTGCTTTTTAAGCTTTGTTGTTGCCTGTCTTCCTCATGCAGCCCTCTCCAATGGTAGCTTCATGGTTTGGAATGAAGAACATGTATAGTCCTTGAACTTATGTAGTTACTGACCAAGGAGTCTCATTGCTTGCTCCAGGATATCTAAAAATTTGTCAGTATGCATCCAGAGTTTGGCCAGAGCATGCCACTGTGCAAGCAGGAATAGTAATATGCATATGATGTCATCAGGATCTGAGGGAAAGAGACCCTCAAACACAGGAACAGCATACTAAAGCTCAAATGAGCCCAAAATTCATTGCTTTTTTTAGCAGAAGTAGTGCTTATTTGGAGTAAATTTTCAAAATGCCATGCAGGATGCTGATGCATCTCAGAAACATCAGGTGGGAAATATTGAATAGCCCCCAAGTGGAATGGGGAAATAGCATGAAACCTAGGTATTTTACTCATAAGTTTAGCCAGGCTTCATGAAAATATTTCAACTTACTGAGAATTTACAACCTCCATAGCTTTATGGTCAACCACATACAGCAAGTGAAACAAATGCTTCAGCACAGAGATGAAAACTCCCAGCTTGAACTCATGTAAGAGGTCTACCATTAGAATTTGGAATATATTAAATTCAAATGATGCTAGAGCTTCCACAAAGGCATTCTTGGGAATCCAATTATAAATCACCAATCCATACCTTCATAAAATAGCTTGACTTATGTCTTTGATTGGTGCTATGATGCAGGCGGTCTGATGTGAGAAAATGCAATGGAATTGCATCATGCCTACACTACTGACATGTGAGCGAGTGATGAAGATATATGACAGATGAGCAAGGGGAAAGTGTGGGCAGAAGTGCATAGTGCTAACCAGCTCTGGGTGAAAGGTGATCCTGTGGGCAAAAAAGGGAGCTGCGATCCCCATGGCATAGGAGTGCTTGGTGATGCATGCAGCAAGTTGCTGTTTGCCCACATTCTAGAAGGCAAGGACACTCACCTCTGGTCAATCTCTGATGGGTGGTAGGGTATAGATAAGGGAGGCACTGTGAGTGGTGGTGTTGGCTTGCATGAAGGGGGTGAGAATCTGGGAGTGGTGGTGCAGGTATAGCCGAAATGTGTTGCTGACCCATCACCCTTTGACTTTAATGATGTCGAAAGGGAGGTTCCACAGGAGGTATTCAAGGGTAGATCCAATGTGGATGGCATGGCCCTTCAGCTGAGGCAGACTGGCTTTTGTGAGTGCTGTCTCCAGTCTGTGAAGGAACTTCCTATGGATAAGTGGCTTGAAGCCTCCATCTGAGTGATATGCAAATAAGTGGGCCTGAGGTGGTGGGTCATTGGCATGAAAGTGGTTGTCTAGGGCTGCTATGGGGTCCACTGGGCCATTTTGCCTTGCCCAGTTGACATCCTTGCTGTGCGGAGCTGTTTTGGTGTGCAGGATTCACAGATTGGTCACCTTGTGACCCTGGCAGTCTGTTTGCTCACTGAGGTGCTTGCGGGTGATGTGCTTCTCTGGGTGGAAGGCTTGAAGACTGCTGACTGTGAATTTGCCAGTGTGGATAGTGGCAAAGAACATTGTTGTGAGACATGCAAAGACTGCAGCATTGATTGGGGTGTCAAGGTTGAGTTGTATGCAAATTTGCACTATAGCGACAATGGTGTAAGATGCTCAGAGTGCCTGTTTGGATAGGCAGGGGGTGAGGATTTTCACTGCTTTGAGAAGAGTGGCACATTCATGTTCTTGCAGGGACCAGGGCAGGCCATGCACAATGTGCCATGCTCAAACACTGCTCAAGTAGTTGGAAATGGTGCTGGTCGAGTACAGGCCTGCCATGGTGGAGAGGAAGATGGAAATTAAGTTTGATGAGGCTGGGGCCCACTGCTCTTCAGGGACCTGCTTCAAGTCACAAAATGCGTGAAAGGCAAGGAGTCCTGAGCCGTAAGTTTCTTTTGTGGACTTTGATCAGGCATGGGCTATTATGCTGTAGATGCACTGGTTGTCATGCTCTGAGAAGGGTGAAGCAAGGGAGTGTGGTTGGGTTGGCTGCCACTGCAAAATGAGCTCCTTGGCAGCACATGAGGAACAGAGGGTCAGAGTGGGGTTTTGTTATGCATGTGCAATGTCTAGTCCCAGTGTGTTCTCAAAGGCGACACAAGGTCCTGTGAATTCAAAGGGTTCTCTGCTGAGACTTGAGACTCAGTCAGGATGAGACTAAACACTGCATATAATTGCACAGATCTAGCTGAGGAACATACAAGATAACTACTAGCTTATTTATATAGTCCAGAACCATCTTGGAACCAAAAGGCAATGGTACAGGGCACATGGTATGCTACAACGGCCTCATGGATCAATGGTAAAAGTGGGACAATGCTGCCATCAGAAGAAGAATGGAAGGAGAAGTGGAGGTCCATGATGAAAGCGATTCTGGGGACACATGGTAAGAGTTACAAAAGTGGAGTAAAGGAGGAACAGGGTGAGTTGAGAATGGGATCTCCATATGGCCATATGGAGTGTAGTCTTCAGGGAATGGTGTCCAATAACATTCTGGAGGAAGTCTGTCTTCAGGTCTCCAGTCCTTTAGAAGAGTGGTAAAGTGTTCCAATGGTTCCAGGATTCCAGAATCTTTGGAGTCAAGGGAAGGTGTTTCGGAAGTGTCGGAGATGTGGGGACAAGTTCCGGGACTCTCGGAAACTCTGGAACTGCATCTACTTGTAACATTACCCTCTTCTATCTGTTGAAGACCCTCTTCAACTCCTAAAGTCACCTCCTGCAGAATCGCCATCACTGAAGATGACATTGTCATCATTGAAGTCTTCTGGGTCGAAGCACTCAGCAGAGGAGTGCCCCATTCTGTTGCAGGAAGAGCATCGGTTGGAGAGGCATTCTCTTTAAATGTGTCCAGAGGCTTTTTGGTGGCAGAAGGGGCAAGTGTAAATGGGACAGTCAGGTCTGAGGTATTTGATACTCCCACACTGGAAGCATGCAAGCTTGTTGGACTTTCTATTCCTACAAGTTGATCCTGGGGTGGGTCTTGGGGAAATGGGAATGGGGTTGGGTGACAATGTCTCTTTCTGTTTTCCTTTTTCTTTTCCTCTGACTGAACTCGTGCTTTGTCCCTCACCTCCTTCAACTGATGATAGAGGCTTCTTTGGGCCATCTCAAATGGGTAAAACTTGGGGAGTTTGGGGGAGGGAGATTGTGGCCAATCCCTCTGCCATTTGTAGGGCTGCATCTCTAATTCTCCTCTTGGCCATGGTGATTCCTCCAAGCAATGGTCCTGCACATCCCATGATGGGGGGGTTCCAGGCATGGCTGCTCCTGTTAAGTTTCTCGATGATGGGGGTAAAAGAGGGTAAAAGAGGGTGATATGGCAAGGTGGTCATGGGCGAGATCCAGGAGGTAGTTCTCTTCCTGCTCCTCAATGAGGGCTCAGAGGAGTGGTCAGAGGTAGGGAGCCAAAGCAACTCTGGAGAAGGTATTGATGATCCTGAAGATTCCAAGATCTGCAAGGGTCTGACAGATCTGGATTCATTCCTCTGCCAGAGAGTATTCAAGTGCATAATCAAGTGATTCTGCTGGTGTTGGATTTCTTCGAGCTCTCTCATGATTGAGTCTGACAGAGAGTGAGAGTCGTTGAAAGGCTGTGATAAGGGGGGGAAGATGGGTGCTTCATCATAGAGAGGGTATGAGATGAGGTAGTGGTAGAGGGCTGGGCATTCAAGGACCGATACCAGGAGGGTGTTTCAAAAAACAGGGGGGAGTCTGTGTTCTTGGACAGGAGATAGTTCAGGAACAAAGATTCCGGACATGAGAGGGGGTATACAGGGGGTGTGAAGTCTTGGGGGTTCATGGGGGAATTCAAGGAAGTATTCATGGGATGTGGTCATCATTCTGGGGATTTTCAGAGTTTCCTTAATTGTTTATAAACTTCTAAGAGTTCTGATTCATTTTTAAGGTTGGATTTATATCCCTTCCATCAGATGTGAAATTGGCAGGCTCCCTTTCTTTCTCTATGGGCAATGACCTTGTCTATTTTCCATTCCTCTTTCCCATCTACTATCTCTGAGGTAGGTCAGGGAAAGTTGGCTCCATGCTCCCAAGTTTCCACATAAGGGGTTAGTAGGCTGGCATGGAACACATTGTGGATTTTCCAGGTTGGGGGGAGATGGAGCTGGTAAGCTACTGGAGAGATTACTTTTTCAATTTCGAATGGTCCTTTGTGTTTAGGGGCTAGTTTTCTTGCTGGGTAGTTTGTTTTTAGATTGGTTGCTTCCAGCCATACTTTGTCTCCAGTTTTTCATCAGGTAAATGTGGATCTTTTTCATCTTTCCATAAACATTCTTGCTCATTCATGTGCTGCCAGTGCCTCTTTTTGAGAGTCGTCCAGTTTGGTTAACCTATTTTCCAATTCCAGAACAAATGTTTTTCTGATTGGTGGGTAGGCTCGGGGTTGGTATCCCATGATCAGTTCAAATGGGGATTTCTGAGTAGAGGAATGGGTTGCTATGTTGTGATGAAATTCGGCCAACGGAAGGAGTCGAACCCACTGATCCACTGATCCGTTGCAGAAGATCTGGAGGTAGGTTTCAAGTTCCTGATTCATTCGTTCAGTTTCTCCATCTGTCTGGAGATGGTAGGCAGATGATAGGGCAACGTCATACTGGAGTAGTCATGCTAGTTCCCTGGCGAAGACAGATGCAAATTGGGGACCCCTGTCTGAGATGATTCTGTCATGGAGACCAAATCTTTTAAACACTTGATCAAAAAAGAGTTGGGCAATTTCTTGTGCATCGATGGTTTTGGAGCAAGGGCAGAAAATTACCCCCTTCAAAAGGCCATGGTTGACCATGACCATAACAGAGTCAAATCCAGAGATGGGCAGTAGTCCTGAAATAAGGTCAACAGAGACTTGTTGAAAGGAATGAAAAGCAGACAAGTTCAAAGGCATCAGGGGGGGGATGTGGGGTGGGTGTTTACTTTATTGGCTTGACAAGTAGCACAGCCTGCGATGAATCATCGCAGAAATATGGACATTCCTGGCCACCAGAAGTTCTTTTCAAGGGCCACTAAAGTGCAGAAATAACCCATGTGTCCACTCATTAGGGAGTGATGGAGATCATGGATGAGTTTTTGGCGAGTAGGTTCTGGGATAAAGAGGTGTCCCTGGAAGCAGAGTTCTTGATCTACAAAGGTCCAGTTGGACAATTTTGTTCGGAAAAGAGGGGAGGTATCATTATACATCTATTCGAGTGTGGTGAGGACAAAAGGATTGGAAGAGATGGACCTTGCAATTTTATCCATTAGGGTGAGGTCAATTTGTCTACAGAATAGATCGTCTGGAAGAAGAACTACTTTGGCATTGTTGGATTCAGTGGATATGTCATCTTTTCTTGAGAGAGCATTGGCAGGGCCCATTTATGTTCCTGATACATGTGTAAATGCAAGGTCAAAGTCTTGTAGGAACATTTGCCATCGGGCATGGCATCATGATAGTCGATGGGGGGCTCTGAAGTAGGTGAGGTTTTTGTGATCTGTGAGTATTTGGATCACATGTCGAGCTCCAAGTAGGTGGTGTCTCCAATCTTCAAGTGCATGGATAACTGCTAACAGTTCTCTGTCATATATATCATAGTTCCATTCTGCACTTGATAAAGTGGCAGATCAGTAAGCACATGGATGAAGGTCATCATTGGAGTCTTTTTGCATGAGAACTCCCCCAGTTGCTAGGAGCAAAGCATCTGTCATTACAAAATATGGATGTTCCAGATCTGGTTGTTTTAAAACTGGGGAGATGGAGAACACTTGTTTCATGTCTTCAAAGGCATGTTGTTCCTCCTTAGTTCAAGTCCAGGGGTTATCTTTTTGAGTAAGTTTGTTAAGTGGGGCAATCCTCTGGGTGAAGTTTGGGATAAATCTTCAGTAGAAGTTGCAGAATCCTAAGAAGGATCTTACTGCCTTGACTGAGCTGGGGGGTTTCCATTCCTTTATGGCTTGAAGTTTGGTTGTATCCATTGCAAGTTCTCCCGGTCAGACAGTTAAGCCAAGATAGTCCATAGTTTGGGAGTCGAAGGTGCATTTCTGAAGTTTACACCTAAGTCCTAGGCTTCTAAGTCATTCTAGAATTTTGATGGTCCTTTCCTTATGTTCGGATGGATCAGAAGAGTGGATGGCTAGGTCATCCATATAGATAATCAACCATCCTTCAGCAAGATAGTCTCCAAAAGCATCATTCACGAACACTTGAAAAGTGGCAGGGGAGTTGCACAACCCAAAAAACATCACTGTTGATTCAAATAGTCCAAAAGGGGTGATGAAAGCTGCTTTCCATCGATCTTCAGGTATGATTTGTATGTTGTGGTATCCCCACTGAATGTCCATTTTAGTAAAGATCATTGAGTTACCAATTTGTTCAATGATGGACTGGATATTTGATAGAGGGTAGGTGTTCTTTACAGTGTGTTCGTTGAGATACCTATAGTCCTGGCAAGGTTGGAGCTTTCCATCTTTCTTGTCAACAAAGAAGAAGGGTGTGGCTTGGGGGGATTGTGAAGGTTTAATTTTTTTATTTGCCAGATTTTCTTCCACAAACTTTCTACATGTATCTTGTTCAGGAAGAGAGAGTGGGTAGGCTTTTGCCCTCTTTGGGATGAATGTTTCCTTGAGCTTGATAGTATGGTCATAAGCTTGCGAAGGGGGTAGGACATTCGGGGGATTTTCTTTGAATACATCTTCGAAATCCTTGTATTCCTTGGGTAACTCCTTTCTTGTTTGCTTCTTCTCCATTTCTAGTTCAGTAGATAGTGTTGTTTTTAGGATATGTTCCTTGGAGGTTTCATATCTTCTGCAGTATGCTGCATGGGTTTCAAAATCAGAATCCTTTCAGAGATACAATATCTTATGAGATATCTTCTTTCATCATCTTCATCCTCCTTTAGGGTTTGTTTCTTATTCTGGTTCAGTAGTTGGAGGGTTACTCTTCCTGTCACCCAGTCTATGTCTGGATTTTGTTCTTGAAGCCAGTTTATTCCCAGAATAACATTCTCTTTGCTGGCTGAGAGAAGGTGAAATGTTCGGCTTTTCATCACATTTCCAATGTGGAAGGTGATTGTGGTTTGGAACCTGATGAGCCCTGCTTGATTGGTGGTTCCATCTGCATTGACGGCTCTGATGGGTCATGCTATCTTTTCCATTGGTAGGTTATTTCTTTTGACAAAATCCAAGTTTATGAATGAACCAGTTGCTCCGCAATCAATCAAGGAAGTGGTTTCAGCATTGGTTCTTCTGGATATTTCAAGTGAGATGGGGATGAGTATTGATTTTGGGTCACTTGATACTAATACAGAAGAAAAGTTAGGAGAGCAGTGAGCTGACTTCTGTCCCCTTTTTAAAAATCTGAAAAGCCTCTGTCCTTGAGTTTGATCTTTTCAACCATTTCTTCATCCTCTTTGGGATCTTCGAAACATTCTTTAAGCACCCGGAGTACCTCTTTCTCATCTACTTGTTTCTCCCCTAGTTGTTTCACATATTCGTCAATGGGTCCTTTTTTTGTTTCGATGGTTTGAACTCTAGCTGGATTCTGGGGTGGGTGGGTGGGTTTCCTCTTTTTGGATGATTCTGAGTGGAGCATCCAACTTTGTGACAGATGAAGCACCTGTTTTCTCTGATATGGCAAGCTCTTTCAGTAGGGAAGAGCATTTATCATCCTAAGGCAGTGGTTTGAAGGGCATCTATATCCATAGCATTTGGATCTTTGTTGGTTCTTGCATAGTCTGTTCTTCCTTTCCTTTCTGGATGTCTCTTATCCAGTCTTGTTGCCGGGCAAAGGCAGCAGCTTTCTCTGACCATTCTTTCCAAGATTCTGGTTCCTTTTCCATCCTGAGGATCCTTTCTGTGAGATCTAGATCTAATCCTTTCATATAACATTTGATCAAGGCATTTTGATCCAAGATCCCAGCTTTAGATACAAGAAGTCAGAAGTCTGTGTTGAATTTGTTGAGGGAGTCTAATTCCTTCCCTTTCATTGAGATCTAGTGTAGCTTTCGTTGAGAGTCAGCAGCAGTGTGCTTGTCTGAGAAGATCTCCAAGAATTCTTTTTTGAATTCACTCCAAGTAGTTTTGTCTGGGGCAATGGTTCCAGAATCAAAGTTTTCATATGCAGCTTCAGCAAACTGTTTTCCTCGCCCCTTTTGACATCCTGTTGAGGGCGGTGTAGATCTTTTTTGAGTTGTCATACTTTTTCTTATTCATGAGGAAGTATGCATTCATGGCTCTGATCCAGAATTTGGCATCGGTGGCTTCTCCTGAGAATTCTTCCGGAAGTCCTGCTTTGAGTTTAGCCATTTCTGAGTGGTCTGGGTTAGGCAGGGGGTTGCTTGGGGAAATAGGAGTGTTGTGGGTTGAGGAAAGTGGATTTCTTCAAGACAGATGAGATCTTGGTGGTGGTGGAGGGGTTCCACTTTGAGCAAAGTGGGGTTGGTTTCTCCTGATGATCTCAGAGGCCGACTCTAGTCGTAGTTGTTTCCTTTTGTCTGTTTTGTCCTCAGAGTCCTCATAAGGAGGTTCTTCCCTGTATCTGTACAAAATGATGGGCAACTGGTGGGGTGCCTTGCTGCATGGTAGCAGAGGTATAGGGGAGAGCTAGATCTTTTGTTATGCATGTGCAACGTCTAGTTCCAGTGTGTCCTCAAAGGCAACACAAGGTCCTGTGAATTCAAAGGGTTCTCTGCTGAGACTTGAGACTCAGTCAGAATGAGACTAAACACTGCATATAATTGCGCAGATCTAGCTGAGGAACATACAAGATAACTACTAGCTTATTTATATAGTCCAGAACCATCTTGGAACCAAAAGGCAATGGTACAGGGCACATGGTATGCTACAACGGCCTCTTGGATCAATGGTGAAAGTGGGACAATGCTGCCATCAGAAGGAGAATGGAAGGAGAAGTGGAGGTCCATGATGAAAGCGATTCTGAGGACACATGGTAAGAGTTACAAAAGTGGAGTAAAGGGGGAACAGGGTAAGTTGAGAATGGGGATCTCCATATGACCATACAGAGTGTAGTCTTCAGGGAATAGTGTCCAATAACATTCTGGAGGAAGTCTGTCTTCAGGTCTCCAGTCCTTTAGAAGAGTGATAAAGTGTTCCAATGGTTCTGGGATTCTGGAACCTTCAGAGTCAAGGGAAGGTGTTTCAGAAGTGTCAGAGATGCAAGGACAAGTTCCGGGACTCTCAGAAACTCTGGAACTGTGCCTACTTGTAACAGGTTTGCCTGGGGTGCTGGGTTGGGATTAGTTAGTTTGGTGCTGTTTGAGTGGATGTGTGCTATTGTTAGGTCTGGGTGCATGGGTGTGGTGGAGAGAGCACTGGCTATGTGGATTGGCTGGGCATCAGTCCAATGCTGCTGTGGGGGTGCCTGAGTTGGCTTGACATGGATCTTGCAGGAATGGCTGTAGGGTGGGGGGCAGGGGGGTTGGTGGGAGGAGAAGAGATAAGGGGGAAAGTACTTTGCATGAAGTGGAGTCTGCAGGGTTGTCTTCACTGTGGATGTGTTGCACATAGAGGAAGGACCAACTGTGAGCCAGGATGGGATGAAGTCTTTTAAAGATGTTGTTGGTTGGGTGGTTGCAGCTGTGCCCTTTCCACCAGGCCTCAATGACCTCTTGATTGTCTCTGAAGACCCGAAAATGTAGGCTGGTGGATCTGCTCATTTGAATGATGGCCCATACAAGGAGTTCAAGGCCAACAGCTTTAGCCCAGCCAATGTCTCATTCATCGGCCTTCCAGTCAGGAAGGAGAAGCCAAGCATGCCAGTGGCCATGGAGGATGATGTCAATTCCAATAGAGCTGGCATCCAAGAAGGCCTTGAGGATCTCAATGGG
>JBBPMJ010000906.1:0-12291 GCA_038090255.1 Austroboletus niveus | reverse complement strand
TGTCCCACTCAGGTCTCTAGAGGTGAAAGTCCTAGAGACTTTGCGTTCTATCACAAGTGTACTGGACTCTGGCTCAGAAATCATTGCCATGCCTAAACGGGTATGGGAGACTCTGAAGCTTCCGGTCCGGTCTGACCATGTTATGACCATGTCAAATGCAAATATCAGTACTGAGTCCACCATTGGTGTCATCGAAAACCTTTGCCTGGACTTTGGTACTGGTGAGGTAGGTGTCCAGGTCCAGGTCATCCCAAGAGCCAATTTTGACTTGTTACTGGGCTGACCATTTCACTGTCTCATGAGCACTACTACTGATGACTTTCCGGATGGTTCACAGAATATTACGCTTCAAGACCTGAACTCTGGGAAGGAATACAAGCTACCCACCTGGTCTTGGACTGAAGGGTATCCTCGATGCAAGCACAAGCTTCCCTGTGCTAACCACCACTCTGTTGTCAAAGTGGGTTTTTAGATGTCGATGATCCACCAACCGGTCGGGGAGATATGCTATCAAATATCAAGTGTCTTGCCTCTTCCTTTACATCTCCTCTGCGAACCTCTGTCTCATTCTGCAAACTGGACTTCCAGACTTCCATGTTTACTTTCCTGTCATCTACGCAGTCCACCCTTTCCCTTTCCCATGTCTCTGCTTTTAACTCTACATTTTCGTTTGATCCTCAGACCTATACCTGGGCTTACAAGCCCATTGCTAAAAAAGTCTGCCCGGTCATGGCTCCTCTTGAGGAGGAGTACCATGTACTGCGTCAGCTATCAGACGATCCACTTGCCAGACTTATTCCCTTACCTACTCATCCTCCGGACTTCGTTCCTGGAGACCACTTCACCCAAGAACGAGCTGACACTTTAGACCTTGACCTCACCAATTGGCTATGGCCGGCAGAGGTCAAATTAGTCTGGTGGATTGTTCGCAATCATGAGAAGGCCTTTGCTTGGGTTCCAACTGAGCGAGGTCATCTAGATGAGCACTACTTCCCACCAGTAAAGATACCAATGGTACCCCATACTCCTTGGGTACTCTGCAACATCCCTATTCTGCCCTCTGCCTGGAACCAGGCAATTCAAATCATCAAAGACCGCATCGCCTCTGGAGTGTACAAACCATTGGCTGCAGCATACCACTCTTGCTGGTTCTGTGTGCTCAAGCAGGATGGAAAGTTACTCCAGTTAGTCCATGACCTACAACCTCTCAATGCTGTTACCATACACAACTCCTCTGTTTCCCCTTTCATTGAGCACTTGGCCAAATCATTTGGGGAAAGCGCTGTCTATGAAATGATGGACTTATTTGCAGGATATGATCGAAGACCGCTTCATGTGGACTCTTGGGACATGACGACTTTCAATAGTCCGCTTGGCCCACATCGTCTCACCACTCTTCCTATGGGTCATACTAATGCAGTTCAAATCTATCAGGCTGATATAGCATTTATCCTTCAAGATGAGATTTCCCACCACACCATGCCCTTCGTCGACGACTTACCAGTGAAGTCTGGTAACTCAAGGTATCAAAGACTGGATGGATCTTATGAGATCATCCCGGAGAACCCTGGTATTTGTTGATTCATTTGGGAACACTTGACTGTCATCCACAGAATCCTCCAATGTTTCCAGAACATCAATGCAACCATTTCTGCAAAGAAGTTTGTCCTTGCAGCCCCTGAAGTGACCATAGTTGGGCACAGGTGCACATTTGAAGGACGTGTCGCTCACAAGGCTAAAGTCCAGAAAATCAGAGACTGGCCGGACTGCATGAACCTGACACAAGTCCGCAGTTTCTTAGAGACTTGTGGAGTGGTACGCATTTTCATTCACAATTTCACTTCTATTGCCCACCCGCTTGTCAATCTGACCCGGAAAGGTGTTTCCTTTGAATGGGGAGATGCACAACAGGAAGCCATGAATTGTCTCAAGGACGAAATAGTCTGGTCCCCCGCACTTTGATGCCTGGACTATGAGTCTGGCCAAGAGGTAGTCCTAGCAGTGGACACATCCTACATCGCAGTCGGTTTTATCCTCTCTCAAGAGGGTACTGATGGCAAGTGCTATTCTAACCAGTTCAGGTCTATCAGCCTGACTGAGGTGGAGAGTCACTATTCACAAGTGAAACTAGAGCTCTATGAACTGTTTCAGGCATTGCGTTCGGTCTGAGTCTTTATTTTTGGAGTCATTAACCTCACAGTCAAAATGGATGCCAAATATGTCAAAGGCATGATCAACAACCCAGACTTACAACCAAATGCGACCATCAATCAATGGATCGCTGGTATTCTCTTATTCCATTTTCAACTTTGCCATATTCCTGTTGGACAACATTCCGGACCAGACGGTCTTTCTCATCGACCACCCTCTGATGAAGATCCTCCTGAGAAGAATGATGTCGAAGATTGGCTCGACAACTTTTATTTCTTTTCTATTCCATTACTCAATGATCATACTTTCCACTCCCTTATGCCAGTTTCATTCTCCAGACTCCCAAACTGGCCTTTGAGTGGTCTTCTGTATATATCTCCAGGTCCCTCTACTCCATCCCCTTCCTTGGTCTTGGACACGTTCTCCCATGTTTATCCCACTCTTACCTTTCTCTCAGTCTTTCTTTCTTCTCTCACATTGCCGGTCTCAACACTGGATTCTCACCCCCCTAGTCCAGGTGTTACTCCAGACTTCCCCAAGATACCGCGGTCTTCCAAAGCCATTGCTAGAGAGCAGTGCATTGCTCTCATTTGTACTTTCCTCGAAACTTATGCTCGTCCTGCTGACCTCTCAGATGCGGACTTTCAATCTTTCGTCAATTCTGCAACCAAGTTCTTCATCTTGAATGGTTCCCTATGGTGCCAGGAGCCCCATGGTCATCACCAGTTGGTAGTCCCCAAGTACAGACAGTTTGCACTGATCAAGGAGGCACATGATGACCTCGGGCACAAAGGTGTCTTCACAGTCCGGACTTGTCTGTTGCTTTGCTTCTGGTGGCCCATGCTGGTCGAAGATGTCAAATGGTTTGTCTGGACTTGCCACAAGTGCCAGCTTCGGCAGACAAACCAGTTTCACATTCCCCCTCTCGTTCCTGTCATTGGAGGACTATTCCACAAAGCTCACATTGACACCATGCTTATGCCCAAGTTGGGTGGTTACAGGTATATCGTCCAGGCCCGCTGCACTCTGACATCATATCCTGAATGGTGCATGCTGCAGTCTGAGAATGGTGCTGCCCTGGCATCTTTCATATTTGAAGACCTTCTATGTTGGTGGGGTCCCTTAGAAGAAATTGTCACTGACAATGGCCCTGCATTCATTCAGGCCCTCGATGTCCTTGCCAACCGGTATAACATTCATCACATTCACATATCCCCTTACAATTCTCAGGCCAATGGCATCATGGAGCATCATTACTACAATGTCCAGGAGGCCATTGTCAAAACTTCCCAGGGAGGGAAGACTCGCTGGCACCTTGCCGCTCATTCAGTCTTCTGGGCCAAGCGGGTTACCATACTCCAGTCTACTGGTTTGTCCCCCTATTTCATGGCTCATGGCGTCGAGCCTCTGTTTCCTTTTGACCTTGCAGAAGTGACATTTCTTCTCCCCACTCCAGATATCAACTGCTTGTCACCAGCTGGACTGATTTCTTGGAGAGCCTGCCAGCTCCAAAAGTATCAGGATGACTTGGACACCATTCAAGAAAGAGTCCACAAGGCCTGGTTCGAGTCCATTAAACATTTCGAGGCTGCGTTCAAGAACCGGATCAAGGACTTTGATTTCCAACTGGGCAGCCTCGTTTTAGTCTGCAATACACATGTCGAGAAAGAGCTAAACCAAAAAACGAAGCCTAGATACCTCGGCCCAATGGTGGTTCTTTGTCAGACTACTGGAGGTTCGTATATCCTTGCAGAGTTGGACAGGGCGGTCTTTTGGCTTTGTTTTGCTGCATTTCGTCTCATTCCATATTACCCATGTTTACACTCCTCTGTTACCACTACTGACCTCACAGGTATCAATGATGAAGACCTGGATATGTTGGTGGGTGAGGTCATAGATGAACCCGCCGACAACGAGTCCTTGGACTATAGTCCAGATTATTAATCCAGCAGTCTCTCATAAGCCTGCTCCGGACTGTCTTTTCCCCTATTACATCTCTGTTTCACCCTGGGCTTAGACCGGTGACATTTTAATAATATCTCCTCCATCTGCTCTTGAAAGAATACAACCGAAAAACAGTCACTGATATGTACTACCACAGACACTCTCATGGACTGCTCCTTACTCCTCCTTTCTCTCTCTATTGTGCCCATCCCATGTGATCGTGCATTTATAGCATTCTTCCTTCGAACGTGCATGAGGCACAGTGCACATTCACTCAAATCTAGACGAAAAATCAACTATTGACAAAAAGACTGCCCAAAGTCTGGGGAAGTCTGGTAGGTGTAGACGAGGAAAGCAGAACAAGGAAGAAAAGACGAGCGGAACCTCGCACCTCCAATTCTCTCTAGGGATGAAAGGCAGGAATAGATGACTGGAAGTCGAACGAAGAAGAAAAGTCAAGTGGTACCTCGCAAGACCACTCTGGACTTCATAGACCGCCCAGAAGTCCGGGGCAACCTCTCATTTTCTCCCTAAATTTCCATTCCTCTAATTCCTCATCATTTCAACTTATTTTTCCTTCATTTTTGCTTCAGACAGACATTCCTTCTACATTGCTCTATGTATACGTGGTGTCCAAGCAGTCTTCTGG
Organism: Austroboletus niveus; assembly: GCA_038090255.1. Lineage (NCBI taxonomy): Eukaryota > Fungi > Basidiomycota > Agaricomycetes > Boletales > Boletaceae > Austroboletus > Austroboletus niveus. The sequence continues at coordinate 7,547 of JBBPMJ010000906.1, read as the reverse complement.
ACTTACACGCTCATTTTCTCTGCCTCAGTGACCATCTCCTCCATCTTCTCCATGACTTGCTGGTGTTCCACCTCCAATGCCTTCAGATCTGCCCTGATCTTGTACAGGCAAGAATGGAGCTCATTGAGTCTGAGGGCAAACAACCCGGCGGTCTTCTTGGAGGCTGCTTTAGCCTTACCCTTCCCCTTGCCTTTGACAGGGATCACATCTTTGTCCTCCTTGTTGCTGTCTGCCTCCCACTCTGTTATGGCAGCAGCAATCTTGCTGGACCCAGCCTTAGCCGAATTCCTGGGAGGTCTCTCTGCAAGCCGCTGTTAGTCCGGACACAAACAAGACCACCAATGTACTTTTGATCTTGATGACAACTTCAGGCTTCTTACGAGGGGCAGCACATCCTTGGGCCCAGCTGCACTTGTGCTGAAGTCTCTGACACCTGGAACATGCAAGTCCGGTGCCAGGAGTGCATTCATTGGAAGTTTTGGCGGCGATACAAGCATTGCATGTCTTCTTCTTCGTGGGTCTGCAGGTGGGTCTCTTGGGAGGAGTGATCTCCTCAACTTCGGATTTGCTGTCATTCTGTTCAGAGTGGCTGCGCTAAAATTGGGTGAGAAATGAGCCAAGAAAGACTGCTGGACTTACCTTTTGCCCTGAGGATGCCATTGAAGGAGCATCTGCAGAGGCGGCATGGTTTTTGACTGCTCCGGACACCAAGTCTGCTACCTCCACCTCCATGGCAGTCTCCTTGGATGCCACCACCGTCAACTCTGCATTCCTCGCCACTTTTGCTTCATTGACCGCCTTGAAACATGCATCCCACTCCGCAACCATCATCTCCACATCAACGAACATCTTCACAACATCTTTGTTATGATTCATGGGGTCCCTCTTCCTTTTTCTTACTTCACTTACCATGTACACCAAAGAACCTTGATCCTCGCTGTTTGAGCCCACTTGGGTCCTTTCTTTTACCATTGTCTTTGCAATACCACTTACTTATTTAGCATGACTCATCTGCAGTTGTATCATCAATACTTATTCAATGCCATTGCATCCGCTCCATAGTGACTCAGCTTCTTCGCGATTCCATTGCTTTCCATTGCTGACTCACCTTCTTCCATTGACCTACCCTTAACCATTTGGCTCGCATATATAAACCTTTCATACTCAGGTGTATTCACTATTTTAGACCTCCTGCAATTTACCTAGTATCTTGGAGTTGCTCTCGGGTCCCCCAGTCCTTGTCCTACTGTTGAGTGGACGCTCTCTCTGAACCCTTGATCCGTCACTAGCCCTGCGATGCCCCCAAGACCCATTGATCCCTTGATCCTCAACAGTCCTCAGAAACCTCTGCCAAGGAAGACCCTTGAGCAGACCCCTTTGACCCGATGTTAGTCTTATGCTGGCCTTAGTCTCCCTGTCAAGGAACCCCCTCATCAGGCCCCTCATCCTGTCAGCTGTATAGTGACAGTAAGCCCTCGAACCTCTGCAGGCCTACGCTAGACCATGTCGAGCGTAACAAAAGGTCTAAGATCTCCCTTGATCAGCTATCATCGTATAAGCCTCCACCATTGCCCACCAATGCCCCAGAAACCCTAGACCCTATCCCGACCTCATGTCATGGAGGGAAACCCTTGACTCAATCGGACACCGACGAACCATCTTTGGAAAACCCCGCCGACACTGATGAAGACCTTGTCATTCCTCAACAACCTGAGGACCTAGAACTTGCCCATCGACTCTCTGCGGCACTTAGTATCCCCAGAGTACCCACCCCACTGTCTCCAATCCCAGTCAATTGCCAACCGACGTTCACCCTACCCCCACTCCTAGCCCAAGTCACCATGACGACCAAATCCACTGAACTCCATCTTGGAGCCCCTGATGCCTTTGACAGCTCTTACACTGATGCCATGCCCTGGCTATCCTCTATCCAGACCTACCTCATCATAAACAAGGCCGTTTATGATGACAACAAAAAGAAAATCGCCTATGCCCTGTCCTACATGAAAAAGGGCTTGGCTGCCATCTGAGCCTCTATCTTCCGAGAGGAAGCCATTGCTGCCAACTCCTTTGGAACATTCACCGACTTCCTCACCAAATTCAAGGGTGCTTTTGAGCACCAGGATACCAAGAATCAAGCCATCAACTGGCTTCATTCAGAACACCTCATCCCCAAGAAAAACGAATCTTATGGTCCCGAACTCACTTGGCACATAGCTGAGTTTAGAAACAACGTCGCCCTCTCGGGCATCACTGATCAGAATGTCCTGATCAACTACTTTGCTGCTGGTATTCCCCCTCCCCTCTCCCGCCATATCCTCTCCATGGACATGGTTCCCACTAAGGTTGACGAATGGTACTCAAAAGCTGTTCATTTCCAAGTCCAGAACGATCGCGCTCAGACCATCATTAACCAATATTGTACCCACTCCACCCCCACATACTGGTCCTACCAGACCCTCTCCACCTCCTCCCCTTACCAGAAAACCCGCAAACCCGACGCCATGGATGTCGACGCGGTCAACATCCCCAGACTCCCCAAGCTGACTCCCAAAGAGCGGAAGTGATGCTTCAAAGAGGGACGCTGCTTACGCTGCAGGCAAAAAGGCCACTGCACTGATGCTTGTGGAAAGTACCCCAAGGAACCTCGTAAGACTTTGGTCAAATGAGTTGAACAGGTCAACAATGACCTTCCAAAACTCCAGACCTGTGACGACGATGATGATGACGACCTCACGGTTCATCATGTCCAATTCACCCTTCCCCCCAAGAAGGATTTTTAGAACGGAGACCTCAACTGACGCGGGACTCTCCTAAAATACAATGTGTAACTGTACCTACGCTGCCTGGTTCAATGCAAATCCCTGTCCAAATCATTGTACCCTCACACACATTGAAAACCGTCAACACCCGCACCCTCATCGATAGTGGCGCCGACATCTCTTGCGTCAATTGGGGCTTTGTCCACAAAAACAAGCTCCCTACCATCCGACTCCCCTTTCCCCTTAACGTCACCAATCTCAACCAGAGACCCATGGACAAAGGAGGAGTTCGTTTCACCACTGAACTCTTCATCCACATTGAAGGACTTGCTCACAAAGTCCTATTCTACATCATGGATTGTGGTTGACAAAACCTCATCCTCGGCCTCCCATGGTTGAAAGCCGTCAACCCCACCATTGACTGGTTTGGTCAGACTCTCTCTATCAACAAGTCCACTGACCAATCCAAGGAGCTCTACATGCTCCACAAAGTCGACTTGAACCAATACGAAACCCGTTTCCAGCAGTTCAAGCCCTCCCCTCGACCCCCTTGCCATGTCCAAGTAGACTCTGTCTACAATGGGCACTTCTATGAATACCTTGACTATGAGACAGAACCCCAGTACCTCCGCCATGCTCGTGACAACTACACCGTCAACCGCATCATCTGATGTGGGTACCACTTCATTCCCAAAGGTGACCCTCTCATCGCCAAGCTCACGAACTCCACCGAATTGGCCATGGCTGCCGAAAAAGCCAAACCCAAAGTCACCCTCCCCCCAGAGTACTCTGACTTCACCTCCATCTTCTCGAAAGAAGCCATGGACCACGTACCCCCCTCGCGCCCTTACGATCATGAGATCAACCTCAACAAATCTTTCACACCCAAGGTCAGAAAAATTTACCCCCTCTCCCCAGACGAGCACAAGGCCACAGAAGCCTTCCTTGATGAAAATCTTGCTTCAGACAAGATACGCCCCTCGAACTCCCCCCAAGCCTCCCCATTCTTCATCAAAAAGAAAGATGGTGGACTCCATCCATGTCAGGATTATAGATATCTCAACAAACATACTGTTCGGGATGCCTACCCCCTCCCCCTAGTCTTTGACCTCATCAACAAACTCTGTGATGCCAAGGTCTTCATGAAGTTCAACATTCGATGGGGCTACAACAATGTCCGAATCAAAGACGGACATCAATGGAAAGCTGCCTTTATTACCCATAAAGGACTCTTCGAACCGACCGTAATGTTCTTCGGTCTCACCAATTCCCCCGCCACCTTCCAACGGTTCATGAACGACTTCTTCCGCGATATGATCGCTGAAGGATGGCTTGTCATCTACATGGACGACCTCCTCATCTTCTCTCCTGATAAGAAAATCCATGCTGAACGAACTAAGCATGTCCTCCAGCGCATGAGGGAACTCGACCTTCACCTCAAACTCGAAAAATGCAACTTCGCCACTAAGGAAGTTGAATACCTCGGAATGATTGTTAAACCTGGTCAACTCACCATGGACCCTGTCAAGCTTGATGGGATCACATCCTGGCCTACTCCAGAAAAACTTCACAATGTCCACTCCTTCCTCGGCTTTGCCAACTTCTACCGGCAATTCATTCCCGATTATTCCTCAGTCGTCCGCCCCCTCATTGACCTCACTAAGAAAACTGCTCCCTGGGCCTGGTTCCCTGAATGCCAGAAGTCCTTTGATTGCCTCAAAGAACTCTTCCTCACACGCCCAGTCCTCCAACTCCCCAACCTCTCCACTCCATTCACTATCACAATGGATGCTTCCAAGTTCGCCTCTGGTGCAATTCTCCTCCAGACATATACCAATGGGGATTGGCACCCCTGTTCCTATCTCTCCCAGTCGTTCTCACCAGCAGAACGAAACTATGACATCTACGATCGGGAACTCCTCGCTATCATGTGAGCCCTGAAATCCTGGCACCATTATCTCCATGGCAGCTCCCACCTGGTCCAAGTCTTTATGGACCACAAGAATCTGACCTACTTCCAGTCAGCACAGAACCTCAACCGCCGACAAGCCTGTTGGCTCCTCGACCTAGCAGATTTCAATCTGACAATGATCCACGTCCCCAGCAAACTCCTTGCCGGTCCCAATGCCCTCTCCTGCCGCCCCGACCTCATCCCCTTGGATGACGCTGACAATGAAGGAGTCACCCTCCTTCCCCCATCCCTGTTCATCAATGTCATTGATGTCATGCTCCAAGAACACATCTCATCTCACTCCAAGACGGATCCCTTCATCCTCAAAGCCCTCCAATCCCTCAACGGCACCATTTCCCCCACCTTTCGGTCACAACTGTCTGACTGGCAATACAAAGACGGCATCCTTACCTTCCAAGAACGCGTCTACATTCCCCCCAACGAATCTCTCCGGCACTCCATTCTCCAGCGCTGCCATGACCATGAGACCGCTGGTCACCCTGGTTATCTCAAAACCCGTCAGCTCGTCGCTGCTGAGTTTTGGTGGCCAGGCCTTGCTCAATACATACACAAGTATGTCGAAGGTTGTGTCTCGTGTCAACAACACAAGGCCAACACCTACCCCACTGTCCCTCCACTCACCCCCATCTGCTCCATCTGTACCCGCCCCTTCCAACAGATCTTGTGCGATCTGATCATGGACCTCCCTGAATCCTCGGGGTTTGATACTCTCTTGGTCATGGTTGACCATGGCCTTACTAAGGGGGTAATTGTTACACTCGATGTGGTCGGGGCATGGCCTACAAAAGGTTTGAAGGTTTACTGTCACTATACAGCTGACAGGAATCAAGGAAGTCCCACAAGGGACGTTCTTGGTGGAGATTCTGGGTCCATCGAGAAGACGGGATCAAAGGGGTCTGGCAAGGGTATTCCTTGGCAGAGGTTCTGAGACACCGCAGGACTAGCAGTGGATCAAAGGGGTTCTAATGAGCGTCCACTCAACAGTAGGATGAGGACTGAGGAACCGAGGACAATCCAAGATACAAGGTAGATTGTAGGAGGTCTAGGATGAGGATCTATAGCGATGTACCAAGGGTTTATATACACAAGCCCAAAGGTTAAGGGTAGGTCAGGGAAGAAGGTGAGTCAGCAAAATATAAAGCGATGGAATCGTGAAGAAGGCTGAGTCACTATGGAGAGATACGATGGCATCGGAAAAGTATCTGTAATACAACTGCGGATGAGTCATGCTAAATATGTAAGCAGTAATCTGGGAAAAGGTCATGGAAAAGAAAAGAGTCCAAGCGGGACTCGAACAGCATGGTTAAAGCCCTTTGGTGTACAGCGGTAAGTGAGAGTCAAGGAGAAAAAGGGTAAGGGGTTCAATGAATCGTAACAGTAATTCTATGCCCTACCAAGAAAACCATCACCGCTGAAGGGGTTGCAGCCCTCTTTTTTCACAAAGTCTTCCTCTGATTCGGTCTTTACGACAGAATCATCACTGATCGAGGCCCTCAGTTTGCCTCCACCTTCGCCAAAGCGCTGGGAAAAGCCCTCAACTACTCCCTCGCGCTCTCCACCACATACCACCCCCAGACTGATGGTGAAACCAAACGGGTCAACCAAGAAGTTGAGACCTACCTCCGCATCTTCTGTGGGAGTAACCCCACCACATGGTCCGAACTCATCCCCCATGCTAAGTTTGCTCACAATCACTGCCCCCACTCTGTCACCGGACAGACCCCGTTCTATCTCATGATGGGATATGAACCCCGTGCCCTTCCCTTGGTTATCACCGACTCCCACATCCCTGCCATTGAGGACAACCTCAAATCCCTCGTTGCTGCTCGCAATGAAGCCCTTGCCGCCCACAAACTCGCTTGCCAAGTCATGGTGTCCTGAAACCACCATTCCTTCACCCCCTTACCAAGGGATCCAAAGTCTGGCTTGAGGCCAGAAACCTCAAACACTCCATCATTAACCCAAAGTTCGCCCCAAAATGCAAAGGACCTTTTACCATTGTCAAGGTGCTATCTCCCATCACCTACGAACTGTGCCTCCCACGATTGTGGAAAATCCACCCAGTATTCCATGCGTCCCTCCTATCGCCCTATCATGAAAATCCCATCCATGGGCCGAACTACCCTTCCCCACCACCTAACCTTATCGATGGATATGAGGAATATGAAATCGAGAAAATCATCCACCATCGCAGACCTCCATCCTCCCGTTCCTTCCTGATCCGATGGAAGGGATACACAGCCAAAGAAGACTCCTGGGAACCTGCATGGAACCTATGGAACTCCACATCCCTCCTCAACGACTATAAACGTCATCATTTAATCTCCTTGATCTTCAATGAACCCACACCCCTCACAGTCATGTCCATCACCCTTTCCACATCCTCTCCTGCACCCAGCGATGTTCCCTCTGACGTCGCTGAAGCTGGCTGGTCCACTACCACTCCCGCCAACAACCCCCTCGAACTCAGCGACGCACCTATCCTGGTGCCTCCCCCCTCCCTGATCCAACGCCTCCACAACGATGTGGAAGGCATTCCCTCTGCATGGCCCAGCTTTAGCTGGACCCACCCTGAACCCCTCGTCCCCACTACTATACCCATCCCCCTCGCCCAATGAATCTCCAACCACCCCACTCACCTCCCGTTGTCCATACCCCCCACCGCACTACCGAACCACCCCACACCCCTCAATGATGACCTAGCCACCGCCATCGCCACCGAACTCCGAGACTCCAGTCTCACCATGGCACTTGATGCCCACATGGAATCCCACTCCCCCTTCACCCTCATGTACTATCTCTTCCTGATGAAC
>JBBPMJ010000905.1:0-12305 GCA_038090255.1 Austroboletus niveus | reverse complement strand
GCGGTGAAAGTGGGAAGACTGGGAACGGGATATGAGTGGGTCGGAGGTGGGGACATCAGAGCTGGAGGAGCTGAGGTTGCCGGCAGAGGAAGTGACGGAGGCAGCTGGAAAGGGTAAGGAAAAAGAGAAGGAGAAAGAAAAGGAAATGGAGACAGAGGAAACTGGCGCAGAAGCCAATGTAGACAGAGAAGGAGAGAAGGACATGGAGATGGGGGGGGCAGTAGACCACCATCATCCTCCTTGTAATGTACAAGTAGCGTATTTGTCTGTTTTTCTTTTTTCTTTTGTAAATGTAAGAAATGGAGATCAGAGTGAGTATAAACAAAAACATCGGAATATTATCAGAAAAGTCTATGAGTTAATGAAATCTAAGTAAAGAGAATGGATCAAGGAATATGAGGACCAGGCTTATCTGAATACCAGGAATGGAAGTCAGAGACAAGTTCCGACACGTGGTCAAGTTCTGTTGCTAACAACCAGGATGTTTCTTCATTGGTACCTTCATAGCCGGATCACCAGACTAGGTACAGGATTTTGCAATTTTTTCATCTGTGATCCATTTTGAAGTTGAGGATCTCAGCAATCTCATACTCAGGTTTGCCATCAACTTCTACTGGTGGTGGTGGAGGTTGGATGCAATTTGGAATGGTGTTTGGAAATGCAGGTTCTAGCTATGAGACGTGAAAGACCGGATGTACGGCCTTCATAGAGTTGAGTAGTTGTAGGGTGAAAGAGAGGGAACCGGCTTGGGTGATGATGGGATATGGACCTAGATTCTTCTCAGAGAGCTTTTTGGATGGTCAAGTAGAATTGAAGTACTTAGCCTTAATGAAAACCTGATCTCCAACTTTGAAGTTCGGAGGAGGAGTCCACTTGGCATCGACCAATCCTTGGTATCGCTGTTGGGCTGCGGCTATCTCTTCACATAGGAATTGATGGAGAGAATTGAGATCTACCGAATATTCTCTGGCACGAGCAGATGTCAAATCATGTTCAGGGTGGATGGAAATGTTTGGATGATAACCCTTGTTGGCGAAGAAGGGAGAGACACCGGTGGAAGCATTCAGAGCATTGTTATAGGCAAACTCCATGAGGGGCAGGAGTTTGGACCAGTTGTCTTGTTGGTAGTTGCAATAGATCTGAAGGTATTGTTCCAATGTCTGGTTCATTCGCTTGGTCTGTCCATCACCTTCTGGATGATATCCAGAAGTGAAGTGGAGCTTGATGTCAAGTGCTTTGCCTAGAGATCAGAAGAAGTGGGAGATGAATTCGGAGCCTTGATCGGAGGTAATATGGGAGGGTACTCCATGCTTGGAGAAGACATGGAGGAGAAAGAGTTTGGCCAACTCCAGAGATGTTATCTTGTCGTCAGTTGGAATGAAGATGCATTGTTTGGATAGACAGTCGACTATGACTAGGATGGCTGTATGTCTGGAGGAGGTTGAAAGTTGCTTGATGAAATCCATGAAGATTGAATTCCACAGTTTCTTGGAGATCGGGAGCTGTTTGAGAAGACCATAGGGCTTGTGACAAGGAACCTTTGCATGGGCTCAGGCTGTACAGGAAGCGACATACTTCTTGACAAATGTCTGGATGCCTGGCCAAGTGTAATTGCAACGAATTAGTTCCAAGGTATGATTTTGCCCAAAATGGCCGGAAATGGGGTGATTGTGCTTAAACCAGAGGACACAAAGCTGGAGGTCATCGATGTCGGGGACGTATATATGACCATCAAGATGAAGGAAGCCATCAGCATCTATGGTCCAGCAGGAAGGGGTAGAGTCAGATGAATGATCAGAAGGGGAGAGATGGATAGCAGCTAGTGGGTTCGAAGGGAGACCAGTAAGGATGTCGCTGTGGAGCTTTTCAAGGTCGAAGAGGGTGCTATCCCGGAGGACTGGGTAAGCGAGGTAAGTAGCTCGTAGGGACGCAGTGAGTTGCTCTTGGGTAAATACCAGTTGGAAGTTGTGTGGGTTAACATGAGCATAGTCCTTATCCCCCTCTTTGGGATAGACATTCCAGTGTCTAGTGAGGGCATTGGGCTTCTTGCCAAGGTGGCCGGGGTGGAACCGGACCACCATGTTGAACTGCAACAAATATTCGGACCAGCGTGCTTGCCACCGAGTAAGGAGTTTAGTCATGGCAAAATACTCGAGATTCTTGTGGTCGGTGACCACGTTGATGGGGGTACTGGAACCTTTGAGGTAATGACACCAGGATCAGAACACTTCATGAATCACCAAAAGCTCTTTATCATGGATATCGTAATTCAACTCCGGGGATGTCATTGTGCGAGAGTAGTAGGCCACCAGCCATACCTCATCGTCCAGACATTTGATGGAGAGAATGCCGGTGATGGTGTAGTTGGAGGCATCAGTCTTGACAATGATAGAAGCATCCAGAGTCCAGTGAGTAAGGATAGGAGCGGAGGTAAAGGCAGTTTTCAGAGCATTGAAGGTGGAGCGACAGGTGTCAGTGAATTGCCAGGGAACTCCTTTGCGGATAAGATGAGTAAGGGGAATGACGATATCGGAGTAGTTATGAATGAAACGTCTGTAGAAGTTGGCAAAGCCCAAGAATGATTGAACGTCCTTGACTTTCTGAGGCTCAGGCCAGTTGAGAATCAACTGAACCTTGTCCGGAGCCATCATAAGTCCGGATGGAGACATCTGGTAACCAAGGTACTTGGTGGAGTCCGTATGAAACTCACATTTCTTGGGTTTTGCATAGAGGCCATGCTTCCGGAGATGGCATAGAACTTCCTTGACATGCTCTTTGTGAGAGGACATGTCTTTGGAGAAAATGAGGATATCATTGAGGTAGATGATCACACAGATGTCAAGCAGATCAGCAAAGATGGTATTAACAAACCGTTGGAATGCCGCCAGGGCATTCATAAGACTGAACAGCATAACTAACCATTCATATGAGCCGTACTGGGTACAGAAGGCTGTCTTCCATTCATCACCCTCAGCGATGCGGACCAGGTGGTACGCATGCCAGAGATCAATCTTGGAGTAGATTTTAGTGCAGCTCGGGGCATCGAGAAGATCGAAAATGTGGGGGAGTGGATAGTGGTCTTTCTTCGTAATCTTGTTTAGGCCTCTGAAGTCAATGCAAAGATGGAGGGAACCATCCTTCTTGCGGACGAAGAGGACCAGAGCTGCATGAGTGGAGGAAGAGGGTCAGATGAAACCAATGGAGAGGTGTTCATCAAGGAAGGCATGGAGGGACTCTAACTTGGACTGGGAGAGGGAGTAGGTGGTACCAAGGGGAGGCGAGGTACCTTCTTCCAAATCAATCTTCAAATCATGTTCTTGGTAAGGGGCAAGAGTGTTAGCTCACCGCTTACTGAACACGTCAGAGAAGTCATGATAGTCCGGAGGAACTCTGAAGAGATCGATTTCTTCAGGAGGTTAGGTCACTGAGGCTCGAAGATCACCTTCCCGGGAACGAAGCTGCAGGCTAAATTGAACAGAACCCTGTAGGCAACAAGCCAATGCAAATGCTGGAGCATTGATGAGTGTGATTGGCGGTGCCTTGCAATCAGAGAATCTCGGTGTATTGGAGGTGGGAGGGACAACCAGAGGTGGTGAAACCTTAGGTGTCGAGGGTGAGCTCAGGGGTGCTGGACTGGACTGCTGAGTAGAATGGAAAGAAATACTGCTTGTAACCCAGTCAATCAATGAATTGAAGCGGGTAAGCCAGTTGTGTCCTAGAACTAAGGAACAGGAGCCATCTAGCGGAGTGACATAGAATGTCATCGGAGTGATATCACCAGAGGGGAAAAGAATGGAGAGGTTGAGAGCCTGAGTATTTGTCAAGTTTGAGGTGCCATCAAATAGATGGAGGAGAAGAGGTTGAACTGTATAGGTGGACAGGTTATGTTTATTCACAAAAGACGTATCTATAAAACAATTGAAGGATCCAGAGTCTACAAGCGCTGGGAAAGAAGAGATATCATGAGAGACTAAAGAAATGGAAGGCATAAGTGATTGGGGGTCAGAAAGAGTGGACGTGTTGAGACGGATCTCCTTGGATGCACATATGGTGTCAATGTGACCATCTGGCTGTGCAGAGCTTCAGAGGTCGCGCTCTATTTTTTCGCCTCAGTGGAGGCCTCCAGTTTAGCTTCTGGAGTTGGTTTAGCAGCATGCACTTTGGATGCCCAAGAAGTGGACTTGGAGCAATCCTTCGCGACATGACCACTTTGGCCACAGAACATGCAGAGATTGTTGTCAAAGCATCATTTTCATTCAGCAGCAGTCAGCTTACCGTCCTTACTGAGCTTCAACAAGAGGTCAGGTTTTGGCAGAGAGGTGCAGGAGGAGTTGGAGGCGGGGGATGTAGTGGTGGACTTGCCCTCATGGTTGTTGGGTTGGGAGAGCCCGCGAATAGCGTTGGCCAGATTGGCCAGAACATTGGCAGGGTCATTGTTGTCACTGCTATCATCATCTGGGTCATTGCTGGGATTCCTGCTGGGGCCAGGCAGGCCAGGTGGTCCTGGAGGACCATGACCTGGTGGGCCCAGAGGATCACTGGGGAAATCATCATTGTCCCAGTATCTCAAGTCGGGGTCTGTGTCATCAGAGCTGTCATCACTGGAGTCATTCCCTCGAGGAGGAGATTGACGAGGAGGTGGCGGCATCCGATAGTCACCTGGAACTGCTATCTCCAGTAACTCATCATCCTCAGGGATTTCCTTGATGCATGCATGGAATGGAGGAGTGCGGATGTGAGGAGCTGAGTGATGGTTGGAGAAACTCCAGAATTCGACTTGTGGAGAGTTACGAGGACAGAAGGGAGTGTATGGGTTTGCCTGAGCAGCTGCTCCTCATTCTTGTTCGTGATGCGAATGGGAACGGGTCTGCATTGTATGGGTAGGCATGAGCAATTGTCGAAAGTTGTGGAAAGGAAAGGGAAGTGAGATGTGAGGAACTTGAGGCAAGTTTGAGTTTGAATATACTGTTAAATCCGGTCCTGCAGAGGTCCAGGTACTAATCTCCGGAGCGCCAGAGGTGTATGGTTTGGAAAGCGACTTTGGCTTCACCTTATGTGGTGCACCCTTGTTTGAGTCCGCTGTTGCTAATTTACGAGAGGGTCGGAAGCCAGAGGGTCAGAGGATTGGAGGTGAGTCGTCTAGACTCAGGCAAGAGAATGCCGATATGAGATCAATGGCAGAAGAGTAAAGCAGGTAATTAAATCAATATTCGAACTGAGATCTAAGCTAAGAGTACATGGGTTTATATATGGAGATCGGAGTTCCTAAGAAGGAAAGGCTAGGGTCATGCGGAGAATACAAAGGAACTGCTACTGTGCTGGCAAGTTGCACAGCCAGGGCTGTGCTTCCTTGTCCAAGCACAACAGTGTAGAATAGAGGCTAACTAAATAGCAAACAAGGAAGTATAAGAAGATAACGTAAGTATAACGTACAGGGAAAGAACATAGGATTGGATATGGAGGAAAGGATGAGAGACCGGAGAAGACTTAGCGATGGAATGTTTCAACTCCGGAGTAAGATCACCGGAGGTGGTCATACAGCCTCGGAGATGGCCGGAGGGGACTTGATTGAAATCTGGGATATGACACAATTCAACAGTAACAAGGACAGACTATTTCAGCCATTTGATGTCAGACATTTGCCCAACAGTGATGTAAAACTCATTTCCCTTGGCCAACTAATGCAAGCAGGTGCTCAAATTAAAGGAGATGTGAAACACCTTAATGTCACCTATGATGATGGCAGCATTCTTGCCTCCTTTATCCCTGGCCTTCATGGCTGCAACATGTATACCATCGATATACCATCAAAGCTTTACTGCTAGATGAGGAACATTTCATGCATCTAGGCAATCTCACATATGATATTGTCCATCACTGCTTCGAACATCCTTCTACCCCCGCTTGGGTCCTTTTCTTTTACCACTACTTATTACCACTTACTTATTTAGCATGACTCATCCGCAGCTATATTACCAACCTTTGTCCAATGCCATTGCATCCACTCCATAGTGACTTAGCTTCTTCGCAATTCCATCACTTTCCATCACTGACTCACCTTCTTCCTTTGCCTACCCTTAACTCTTTGGCTCACATATATAAACCCTCAATACTCAGGTGTATTCCCTATCTTAGACCTTCTGCAATTTACCTAGTATCTTGGAGTTGCTCTTGGGTCCCCCAGTCCTCATTGTACTGTTGAGTGGACGCTTCTTTCAAACTCTCGATCCATCGCTAGCCCTGCGACATCCCTAGACCCATTGATCTCTCAGTTCTCAACAGTCCCTAGAACCTCTGCCAAGGAAGACCCTTGAGTGGACCCCCTTCAACCTGACATTAGTCTTATGCTGGCCTTAGCCTCCCTGTCAAGGAACCCCCTTATCAGGCCCCCTCATCCTATCAGCTGTATAGTGACAGTAAGCCCTTGAACTGCTGCAGGCCTACACTTGACCATGTTGAGTATAACAAAGACCTTGCACTGCAAGCAGCCTGCCACTTCTTAAAGATGACAGAGACTCAGTTCTCTGCCAAAGTGAAAGGATGGATGTCAGATTTTGGAGGAGAATTTAAATCCAAAGTGTTCAATGCATTACTTCAGGGGAAGGGCATTGCAATCTATATTTCAGCCCTCTGTACAGCACAGCAAAATGGTCAAGCTGAGCACGTGATGTGAACCCTGTCCAATGTGTCAGAGAGTCTTCACCATAATGCCTGTCTCCCAAAAAGTTGGTGGGAATTCTCATTCTGTCATGTGGCACATTTATACAATCGCCTATCCAAACAGAGCCTTAATTGGCACACACCTTACAAGCTCCTTTGCAAAGAAGCCCCAGATGTAGCACACCTGCATGTCTTTGGATGCAATGCCTATGTGCATATACCATAGGACATGTGGGCTAACAAATTGGCCCCTAAATCTGAGCTCATGGTTTATTTGGGACCACATCCTGCCAATCAGAAGAATAATATGTTCATGAGATCCCCCAACAATATTGTTTTCACCTTGTCTCATGCTATTTATGATGAGACACTCTTCCCTAAATGCAAACATGCATTGGCTGTTATGATTCATTGGGCCCCTCTTTTCTTTTCCATACATTTACTCATCATGTACATCAAAGAATCTTGACTCTCACTGTTTGAGCTCCACTTGGGTCCTTTTCTTTTACCATTGCCTTTTCATTACCACTTACTTATTTAGCATGACTCATCCACAGCTGTATCACCAACCTTTATCTGATGCCATTGCATCCACTCTATAGTGACTCAGCTTCTTTGTGATCCCATCATTTTCCATTGCTGACTTACTTACTTTCTTTACCTACCCTTAACCATTTGACTTGTGTATATAAACCCTCGATACTCTGGTGTATTCACTATCTTAAACCTCCTGCAATCTACCTAGTATCTTGGTTGCTCTCAGTCTCTCAGTCCACATTCTATTGTTGAATGGATGCTCCCTTTGTACCCTTGATCCATTGCTAGTTCTGCAATGTCCTTAGACCCATTGATCTCATGATCCTCAATGGTCCCCAGCACCTCTGTCAAGGAAGACCCTTGAATGGACCCCCCTTCAACCTGTTGTTAGTTCTATGACAGTCTCTAACACCCCTGTCAAGGAACCCCCTTATCAGGCCCCCTTGTCCTGTCTGCTGTATAGTGACAGTAAGCCTTCAAACTTCTGCAGGCCTATACTTGACTATGTTGAGTATAACACTGGTGTGTTTGACCTCTCATATGGGATGCATACCCATGACCAATCCTCCTGGTCATCCTAAAACAGTGGTTGAGCTTTTACCCAAAGTTCCTTCTGACAGTGATGATTCACATCCACTCTCTCCTGCTTCTTGTTCTCCATCTCCTTACCAAGTCCCTCATTTTCACACCCCCTCTCCTTGCCCATTGCCTGAGCTTTCTGCACCACCATGCAAAACTTGCAGGGTTTCTCCTCCACCTCAAGTTCCTCCTCCTCTCCATCATTCAGAAAGACAGCATCAGGTCCCCCAAAGGCCTGGCAATATCTATGTCAATGATCAGCATTTGATGTTGAATAGAATGTGAACAAGGAGTTCAAATGACATGACATTGTTGATGAACCTGGCCCATCTCAGCAGATGCCTGATCAGTTTGATCCCAACATATTGCAACCTGAGTTGGTTCCTCCTATGTCTTTACTTGACCAAAGTGAAGATGACATTGAATGATTATGTTGTAAAGGGGGAGCTAATCTGACTGCATTTTTAATGTCAAAGGCAATCTCACAGTGGATTAATGCTTCTGCAGAGCACAAACCCCTTCACAAATGGACATACAGTATAGGGACATCCAAACATTACCATATGCAGCACAAGAGGAATGGAAAGCTGCTTATTGATGTGAGCTTGATATGTTATGAGAGCACAATGTTTATGAGCTAGTGGATTGCCCCCACAGCTGTAAAGTCATTGACAACAGATGGGTATTTGATGTTAAATCTGATGGTTGCAAATATGCTAGACTAGTTACCAAGGGTTTCTCCCAGATCAAGGGAGTTGATTTCAATCAAATATTTTCACCAGTGGTTAGGTTTGAGACAGTCCAGCTTATGCTGGCTCTCACCACCATTGAAAACTGGCATATTGAAGTGGTTGATGTTTGGTTGGCTTACCTTTATGGAAAACTGAAAGAAGAGATTTTCATGAAGCAATCTGAAGGCTTTAAAGTCCCAGGGCAAGAGCATAAGGTACTTCACCTATTGTGTGCCCTCTATGGCCTCAAACAGGCTGGACTAGCCTGGTGGGAAGCACTCAACGAGAGCACGAAAGAACTTGGATTTGAATGTCTCAAATCAGTTGCTGGTGTTTTTCTCTACAAAAAGAAAGGCACCTTAATGGTGGTCGCCATCATTTATGTAGACAACACTCTATTTTGTGGTCCATCAAAGGCACATGTGGAAAAAGTTAAGGGGCATTTCATGAAAAAATGGAAATGCAGAGACTTAGGTCCTGCAAAGGAATTCTTGCATATGAGAATCAAAAGACATGATCGCAAAATCTTGCTTGATCAATGTTCATACCTGGAAAAGGTACTAGAAAGATTCGGAATGCAGAATGTGTGTACTGCACATCCCCCCTGCCCCAGGGTTATTACCCACTTCATTACCATGGGTCAGTAGACTCAGATGCTACAAGTCCGGTGAACTTATACAAATACCTCTCTGAGGCCCCACTATGGATAATGTTCCCTTCAGATTATACTTTAAATGATGCCATAATCATTCCAATTATCTTCAATGAGAATTTCCCTTGGTATTCTTTTACTCTTTATTACGGACTCTTTTCCCTGATCTCCTCCTTGTGTCACATGGGCTATGTATATTGTCTTACCACTATTTTGTCGTCTCTTTCCCTTTAGCTTACAGAGTTCCACTCCCTTCCTATTGGCTACTTGGGAATGTATAACTGAAACAACTTCTATTGCCCTGCAGTAGTGAGGTGTGTAATGGTCCTTTGACCCTTGAATAAAGGTAATGATCCCTTTGGATCCTTATGAGCAATGATGGGAGGAAATCTCCAAGACTTCAAAGCTGGGGACTCCAGCCTCAAAGTCTGGGGGTTTATATACTATTCTACTGTATGTACATGTTTGTGTAAATACCATAAAGGGACATCATACCATGATAAGGAGAAAATACATGATTGGTTGATAAGAATGCATGAGTCATAAAGAAGCATGTCTGTGAAAGAAAGAAGTAAAGAAGCATGCCTCATGTGATGGGCATGTGGTGTGATGTCATCATGACATCATAGATAAGAGATAAGGGTCTAGCCCTTGGACATGTGACAAGTCATGTGACATGTGGTCTAGACTGCTGAGGTAAGCAGTCACGTGATAAGTTATGTTTGGAAAATGTTTAAGTCCCAGTGGCCTTGTGCCAATAGGGGTTTTCCTTATATAGGAGGTCAGGAGTTCAACTCCTATCATGGGTGAGTTTTAAATAATGAAAAGAGCGATCATAACAATAACTAGTCATTAGTTACCTGTATTTCCTAGCTAAATCTGCACAATTATATGCAGTGTTTAGTCTCTCCTGTCTGAGTATTGAGCCTCAGCAGAGCAGCAACCTTATTAGACCTCTAAAGGACTTTGTCTCGCCTTTGAGAAGACACTGAATTGAGACTAGATGTTGCACATGCATAACATCAGAATTAAGATTATGCTATCAACAAGTGATTGATTCCTTGCTATATATCATGCTTGGAACATGCCCAGACATTGCATATGCTGTGACAGCAATATCTAAGCATGTGGCAAATCCCTTTAAAGAGCACCTAGACAAAGCATTGTATATCTGTAGATATCTGCTTGGTACCAGGCACTATTCCCTAGTGTTTGATGATGCATCTGAGGCAGGGTTGATTGCCTTCACTGACTCTGACTGGGCATCAGATCTTAACACTCATTGCTCACAGACTGGCTGGTTTATCCAACTGGCAAATGGCATCTTCAGCTGGAAGTTGTCCCAACAGGACAGAGTTGCACACTCTAGTACTGAAGCAGAATATGTTGCCTTCTCTGACTGCAGCAAACAAGTGGTATGGTTGTGCACCCTTTTAGGGGGACTTGGATACAAGTTGACACTGTTATAATTCATTGGGCCCCTCTTTCTTTTTCTCACTTCACTTACCTTGTATGCCAAAGGACCTTGACCCTCACTGTTTGAGCCCCGCTTGAGTCCTTTCTTTTCACCATTATCTTTGCAATACCGCTTACTTATTTAGCGTGACTCATCCGCAGCTATATTATCAACATTCATCTGATGCCATCACATCCACTCTGTAGTAACTCAGCTTCTTCACGATTCCATTGCTTTCTATTACTGACTCACTTTCCTCCATTGACCTACCCTTAACCATTTGGCTCGTGTATATAAACCCTCAATACTCAGGTGTATTTGCTATCTTAGACCTCCTGCAATTTATCTAGTATCTTGGAGTTGCTCTCAGGTCCCCCAGTCCTTGTCCTACTGTTGAGTGGACGCTCTCTTTGAACCCTCAATCTGTCACTAGTCCTGTGACGTCCCCAAGACCCATTGATCCCTCGGTCCTCAACAGTCCCCAGAACCAAGGAAGACCCTTGAGTGGACCCCCCCTTTGACCTGACATTAGTCTTATGCCGGCATTAGCCTCCCTGTCAAGGAACCCTTGTCAGGCCCTCTCGTCCTGTCAGCTGTATAGTGACAGTAAGCCCTCAAACCTCTGCAAGCCTACACTTGATCACGTCAAGCATAACAAAAGATCTAAGATCTCCCTTGATTGGCTATCATCGTATAAGCCTCCACCATTGCCCACCAATACCCCAGAAACCCTAGACCCTATCCCGATCTTGTGTTGAGAAGGGAAACCCTTGACTTGTTGAATACCAATGAACCCTCTTCGGAGAACCCCATTGACACTGATGAAGACCTCGTCATCTCTCAACAACCTGAGGACTTAGAACTCGCCCATCGACTCTCTATGGCACTTAGTATCCCCAGAGTACCTACCCCACCATCCCCAACTCCAGTCAATCGCCAACCGGCGTTTACCCTGCCCCCACCCCTGGTCCAGGCCACCATGACGATCAAACCCACTGAACTCTGTCTCAGAGCCCCTGATGCCTTTGACGGCTCTTACGCCGATGCCATGTCCTGGCTATCCACTGTCCAGACCTACCTCATCATAAACAAGGCCATTTACAATGATGACAACAAGAAAATTGCCTATGCCTTGTCCTACATGAAAAAGGACTCGGCCACCACCTGAGCCTCCACCTTCCGGAAGGAAGCCATCACCGCCAACTCCTTTGGAACATTCACTGACTTCCTCATCAAATTCAAGAGTACTTTCGAGCACCAGGATACCAAGAATCAGGCCATCAACTGGCTTCATTCAGAATGCCTCATCCCCAAGAAAAACAGATCTTATGGTCCCAAACTCACTTGGCACATCGCTGAGTTTAGAAACAACATTGCCCTTTCGGGTATCACCAATCAGAATGTTCTGATCAACTACTTTGCCACCAGAATCCCCCCTCCCCTCTCCTGCTGCATCCTCTCCATGGACATGGTCCCCACCAAGGTTGATGAGTGGTACTCGAAAGCCGTTCACTTCCAAGTCCAGAACAACCGCGCTCAGACCATCATTAACCAGCACCGTATCCATTCCACCCCTGCATACTGGTCCTACCAGACCCCCTCCACCACCTCCCCTTCCCAGAAAACCCATGATCCTGACACCATGGACATCGACATGGTTAACATCCCCAAATCCCCTAAGCTAACTCCC
>JBBPMJ010000904.1:0-12312 GCA_038090255.1 Austroboletus niveus | reverse complement strand
AGAAGGTCAGGGCATTGTGAGAGGGCATCGGGGCCAGTGAGGAGTTTGCCAGGGACATGGATCATGGTTAGATCGAAGTCCACAAGGTCAAGGAGCCAACGAGCTTGTCAGCAATTGAGATTCTGTGCTGACCAGAAGTAGGTCAGGTTTTTGTGGTCCATGAACACTTGGACCAGATGGGAGCTGCCATGGAGGTAATGGTGCCAGGATTTTAGGGCTTGCATGATTGCGAGGAGTTCCTGATCATAGATGTCATAGTTTCGTTCTGCTGGTGAGAATGACTGGGAGAGGTAGAAACAGGGATGTCAATCTCCATTTGTATCAGTCTGGAGGAGGATAGCGCTGGAGGCGAACTTTGAAGTGTCCATTGCAATAGCAAATGGAGCGGAGAGGTTGGGGAGTTGGAGGACTGGGTGGGCAAGGAAGAGTTCTTTGAGGCGATTAAAGGACTTCTGACATTCGGGGGACCAGGCCCAGGGAGTGGTCTTCTTGGTGAGATCGATGAGGGGGTGGGTGATGGAGGAATAATCAGGGATAAATCACTGATAGAAGTTGGTGAAACTGAGGAAGGATCGAATGTCACAGAGTTTCTCAGGGGTGGGCCAGGATGCAATCCCATCAAGCTTGATGGGGTCCATGGCGAGTTGACTGGGTTTGTCAATCATTCCTAGGTATTCAACTTCCTTGGAAGTGAAGTTACATTTCTCGAGTTTGAGGTGAAGGTCGAGTTCCTTCATTCACTGGAGGACACACTTAGTTCATTCAGCATGAGTTTTCTCATCAGGGGAGAAGATAAGAAGATCGTCCATGTAGATGATGAGCCATCCTTTGGCGATCATATCGCAGAAGGAGTCATTCATGAACCTTTGGAAGGTGGTGGGGGATTTGGTGAGACTGAAGAACATTATGGTCAGTTCGAAGAGTCCTTTATGGGTAATAAAGGTGGCTTTCCATTGGTGTCCATCCTTGATTCAGATGTTATTGTAGCTCCATTGGACATCAAACTTCATGAAGACCTTGACATTACGGAGTTTGTCGACAAGGTCAGAGACTAAGGGGAGGGAGTAGGCATCGTGAACTGTATGTTCATTGAGATACTGGTAGTCCTGGCATGGACGGAGTCCACCATCCTTCTTTTTGATGAAGAAGAATGGGGAAGCTTGGGGGGAGTTCGAGGGGTGTATCTTGCCTGAAGCAAGATTCTCGTTGAGGAAGGCTTCCATAGCCTTATGCTCATCTGGAGAGAGGGGGTAAATCTTTCCAACCTTTGGTGTGAAAGATTCGTTGAGGTTGATCTCATGATCATAAGGACATGAGGGGGGTACGTGGTTTATGGCTTCTTTTGAGAAGATGGAGGCGAAGTTGGAGTATTCAGGGGGAAGGGTGACTTTAGGTTTGGCTTTATCGGCAGCCATGGCCAACTCCATAGAGTTCGTGAGTTTGGCAATGAGGGGATCACCCTTGGGGATGAAGTGATAACCACATCATATGATACAGTTGACAGTGTAGTTGTTACAGGCACAGTGGATGTACTGAGGTTCCGTTTCGTAATCACAGTATTCATAGAGTCACCCATCATAGACAGAGTCCACTTGGATGTGGTGAGGGGATCAAGGGGAGGGTTTGAACTGCTGGAAGTGGGCCTCATATTGGTTTACATCAATTTTGTGGAGCGTATAAAGCTCTTTGGATTGGTTGGTCAATTCATTGATAGAGAGGGTTTGTCCGAACCAGTTGATGGTGGGGTTGATGGCTTTTAACCAGGGGAGGCTGAGAATGAGGTTTTGTCGACCACAGTCCATGATGTAGAATAGGACTTTGTGGGCAAGTCCTTTGATGTGAACAAAGAGTTCGGTGATGAAACGAACTCCTCCTTTGTCCGTGGGTCCCTGGTTGAGATTGGTGACATTAAGGGGGGAGGGGAGTCGGGTGGTGGGAAGCTTGTTTCTGAGAACGAAGCCCCAATCAATGCAAGAGATATCGATGCCACTATTGATGAGGGTGCAAGTATCGACGGTTTTCAATGTGTGTAAGGGTACAATGATTTGAACAGGGATTTGCATTGAACCAGGCAGCATAGGTATATGTCATATCCCTAATCCTAGCCCTCCTCCGCTCCTCTGTTCCTCCGCTCCTCCACTCCTCTGTTCCTCCGCTCCTCCACTCCTCCACTTCTATGTTCCTCTGCTTCTCCGCTCCTTGTACATTCTAGTTACATTACTCTTTGTTCTCCTTATGTATGTTACACTCGACATGGTCAAGCGTAGGCCTGCAGAGGTTCGGGGGCTTACTGTCACTATACAGCAGACAGGACAAGGGGGTTCCTTGACAGGGAGGCTAAGGCCAGCATAAGACTAATGTTGGGTCAAAGGGGGTCCGCTCAAGGGTCTTCCTTGGCAGAGGTTCTAGGGACCGTTGAGGACCAAGGGATCAACAGGTCTTGGGGATGTCACAGGACTAGCGACGGATCGAAGGTTCAGAGGGAGCGTCCACTCAATAGTAGGATGAGGACTGGAGGACCTGAGAGCAACTCCAAGGTACTAGGTAAATTGCAGGAGGTCTAAGATAGCGAATACACCTGAGTATTGAAGGTTTATATATACAAGCCAACTGGTTAAGGATAGGTCAATGGAAGAAGGTGAGTCAGCGATAGAAAGTGATGGAATCGTGAAGAAGCTGAGTCACTACGGAGCGGATGCGACGGCATTGGATAATGTTGGTAATACAACTGCGGATGAGTCACGCTAAATAAGTAAGTGGTATTGCAAAGACAATGGTAAAAGAAAGGACCCAAGCGGGAATTGAATGGCAAGGATCAAGGTCCTTTGATGTACAGAGTGAGTGAGATAGGAAAAAGAAAGAGGGGGGCCCAGCGAATCATAACAATGTACTAGTCTTGCCTCTTAGATTTATCCAATCCTGTGTTTACACAGCTCCGCTTATGTTTCCTTTCCGTCTTCATTTCCCTGGCTCCACTTACTTACATTTCCCATCATTGTGTCATATCCCAAATTCTCGCTAAGTCCCCTCTGCTCCTCCATGTATATCATCTCCGCTCTTCCACTCCATATGTCCTCTGCTACTCCATGTCTGCTTTACTTCTTGAGCTCATGTATATTATGTTACATTTCCCTTTGTTCTCTTTGTAGTTAGTCTCCATTCCATCACTGCGGTGCTCAGGGTAAGGCACACAGCTCCAGCTGTGCGACTGACTGGCACAGCAGCGGTACTCTGTTTCCTCCATCACTCTGACCCTGACTTTACTACATTTGGACTTCAACCTCTGTATATAAACCTGCTGTAATATGTCTTAGCCCCTCAGTTCGAATATCAACTTAGTTCTGTCCCCTGTCTCTCCTTCATCATTGAGCTTGTCGACGAGTTCTCTTGCTTGAGTCTTGATGACTCTCCTCTGACCTCTGGTCACTCCGTACCTCCTCTCTGCTCATAAATTAGGGACAATGGAACTGGACAAGGGTGCACCACATAAGGTGAAGCCAAAGTCCCTACCCCCTCTGACCAACTCCAGTGCTCCAGAGTTCGCTGCCCAGTCTCCGATGGACCTGTACTTAACAGTATATTCGAACTCACGCTTGTCTGAGTTCCCATCCCTTCCCTCCAACAATTGACAATCACCCATGGCCACACATACCATGCAGACGCGATCCCGATCGTGGATGCACCAGGCCTCTGACATCAAGCACACTTTGGCTGCTCCCCCACTATACCATCTGTTATTGTTTTTCGCCAGTTCATGTCGTGGATCAGCTGTCGTCAACGAGTTCCACAGTTTCTCTGCCCATCAGACTTTCGCTTCCACATTGCAGGCACCATGCCAACTGAGGTCTCCAACCCCAGGTGCTCGCATTGAAGAAGTCATTGACGAAGGTGATGAAACAGACAGCTTCCACACCAAACAGCCTCTACCTGGCGGGTTCAACACACCATGGTGCCGTTATCCTCCTCCACATGACGACAAACCATCAGACCATGATTCCGACGGGTTTAACCCAGATGAACTCAATCTGCCAGATGATGATGATGATGACTATCCCGCCGGTGGTCCCCCAGGACCCGGTGATGACCCTGACCCTGGCAACAGACACGACAGTGACGAAAACGAAGACGAAAATATTCCAGTCCCATAGGACATGCTCACCAATTTGGCTGATGCCATCCGCGGACTGTCGCATGCTAATTGCCATCCCGCCAAGTCCGGAAGTCAGCAGACCAAGGTTCACAAGCCTGTCCAGTTTGACAAAACGGAGCCTCGGAAACTCTGTACGTTCCTGGTTCAGTGCAAGCTGAATTTTCAAGACCAGCCTAGGGCCTTTAGGACGGACTGCACCAAAGTCACATTTGTGCAGTCTTACCTCAAGGGCATGGCCCTAGAATGGTTCAAATCCAACCTCCTCGATGTGGAAGACCCTCAACTCCATCCTTACTGGATGGATCATTACAGGGACTTTGTGCTCAAGTTGCAGACCAATTTCAGTCCTCATGACCCTGTTGAAGATGCCAAGCACCAGCTCGACAACCTCGCAATGAAGGACATGCAGCATATCAACAAGTACATTGTAGAGTTCAATAGGATTGCTTCACAAGTCCGTGGCTACGGAGAAGGTGCCCTCCATCACCATTTCTACAATGGCCTCCCAGACAGAATCAAGGACGAAATCTCCTGTGTCGGCAAGCCTGCAAGGCTCACCACACTCCGTCATCTCATGCAATCAATTGACATGCATTACTGGGAGCGTAAGTCCGAGATTAACTGTCAGCAGAAGCCATCCAGTAACAAATCCTCTGATGTCAAATCCGATACCAAGTCCGACAACAAGTCCAGTGGCTCAAAGAGCTACAGCTCCAAGGGGAAGTCTGCCACCACTTCCCCCACTCCTGGTACCTCTGATACCTCCAACTCTCCTCCTAAGCCCGACCTCTCTTCAAAGCTCGGCAAAGACAGCAAGCTGACTGCTGCTGAACGCAAATGCCACTTCGATAACAAGTTATGCATGTTCTGCAGTCAAGGCAGCCATGTCGCTAAGGATTGCCTGTGATCGACATCAAAGGCATCCAAAGCATGCACTGCCAAGACAACTCCAGAAGCTAAACTGGAAGCCTCCTCCAAGGCAAAAAAATAGAGCATGACCTCCGTGGCTCCACACAGCCAGATGGTCGCATTGACTCCGAATGTGCAACCAAGGAGCTCCGTCTCAACACATCCGCTCTCTCAGATCCCCAATCTCTTATGCCCTCCATCTCTCTTGTATCATATGATCTCCATCCTTTCCCTGCGTTAGTAGACTCTGGCTCCTCCGACTGTTTTATAGACATTACTTTTGTGAATAAGAACAATTTTTCCACCTATATTGTCCCTCCACTCATGCTCCATCTCTTCAATGGCACATCAAATTCCACCATCACTCAAGCTATCAACCTCTCCGACCTCTTCAAAACTGGTGACATTACCCCGACGACATTCTATGTTACCCCACTGGATGGCTCCCGCGCTTTGGTCCTTGGACATAACTGGCTTACCCACTACAATCTGTTGATTGACTGGGTCACAAGCAGTATCTCTTTCCATTCTATTCCGCAGCCCAGTCCCACACTTCTGAGCTCACCCCTGACTCCTAAGGCATCTCCACCTCCGGTTGTCCCCTCTCCAGATCTGCCGCGTTTTTCTGACCGCAAGGCTCTGCCCATCACTCTCATCAATGCTCCCGCATTTGTGCTGGCCTGTCACCTACAAGGTTCCATGCAGTTCAGCATGCACATTCAACCAAGAGAAGGTGATCTCTGCCCACAGCTACTGAACCTCCCAAACAGATTAATCTCTCTGATGTTCCATTGGAATATCATGAGTTCTCCAACGTGTTTAGCAAACGACAGGCAGATACTCTGCCCCCTCACCACGAACATGATCTCAAGATCGATCTCGAAGAAGGTATCTCTCCTCCGCTTGGCACCACCTACTCTCTCTCCCCTTCCGAACTTGAGTCTCTCCGCGCCTTCCTAGACGAGCATCTCTCCATAAGATTTATTTGACCCACTTCCTCCGCACATGCTGCTCCGGTCCTCTTTGTCCACAAGAAGGATGGTTCCCTCCATCTTTGCGTCAACTTTCGGGAACTCAACAAGATCACCAAGAAAGACTGCTACCCACTTCCCCACATCTCCAACCTCCTCAATGCCCCAAGCTGTGCCAAGGTGTACTCTAAAATTGACCTCTGGCATGCATACCATCTGGTCCATATCGCTGAGGGTGACGAATGGAAAACCACCTTCCACATGCAGTATGGTTCCTATGAATGGCTTGTCATGCCGTTCAGTCTTACGAATGCCCTGGCAGCATTCCAGTGGTTTATTAACACTGTCTTTGCTGATCTTCTGGACGTTAGCATCATAGTGTACCTCAACAACATTCTCATCTTCTCCAAAGACATGGCCTCCCATAAGGAGCATGTTAAGGAAGTTCTCCGCTGTCTCTGCAAACACGGTCTTTACGCAAAACCCAAGAAGTGCGAGTTCCATATGGACTCCACGGAATACTTATGTTATCGGATGTCTCTGTCTGGCCTCACCATGTCCCCGGATAAGGTGCAGCTGATCCTCGACTGGCCTGAACCTCAGAAGGTCAAGGATGTCCAATCTTTCCTCGGATTTGCTAATTTCTATAGACAGTTTATCCACAATTACTCTGAAATTGTCATTCCGCTTACTCGCCTCATCCGCAAGGGTGTCACTTGGCAATTCATGGACGCCTGCCACTCCGCTTTCCAGGCGCTGAAAGCCGCTTTCACTTCCACTCCTATTCTTACACATTGGGCTCCTGACGCTCCGATTATTCTAGAAACCAATGCCTCTGACTATGCTATCATGGGTATTCTTTCCATGAAGTGCCCTGACATGGAAGTCTGTCCCATTGCCCACTACTCTCAGATGTTGACCTCTTTGGAGCTCAACTACAACACTCACGACAAGGAGCTGCTAGCTATTCATGAAGTATTCCGCACCTGGCAGCATTACCTTGAAGGCTCTGTGACTCCGGTTGATGTGGTCACCGACCATAAAAACCTCGAATACTTCACCACCACTAAACTCCTGACCTGCCGGCAAGCCCACTGGTCGGAGTTCCTCTCCCAATTCAACATGATTGTCTGTTTCTGCCCCGGCCGACATGGTGCTAAATCCAATGCCCTCACTCAACACTGGGACGTCTATCCCAAAGAGGGGGATAAGGACTATGCTCAAGTCAATCTGCACAATTTCCACCCCATTTTCACCCAAGAGCAACTTGCTGCGTCCCTACGAGCTACGTACCTTGCATTCCCTGTTCTCCACGCAAGTATGCTCTTCGACCTTGAGAAACTCCACAGTGATATTCTCTCTGCTCTCCCATCCGACCCTCTTGCTGTGATCCACATGACCGGATCTCCCGATCCTTTCTCCGACTCTGTTTCCAACACTCCCTCCAGTTCTCGCTGGACTGTAGACGCAGATGGTTACCTCTGTCTCAATGGCTGCATGTACATGCCTGACATCGACGACCTCCATCTTTGTGTTCTCCACTTCAAGCATGATCATCCCCTCTCCAGTCATTTCGGTCAAAACTGCACTCTGGAACTAATCTGCCGCGAATACACCTGGCCAGGCATCCATACCTTCGTCAAAGAGTACGTATCCGCTTGTACCACCTGTGCTCGCGTGAAAGTTCCAAGGCACAAGCCCTATGGGCTTCTTAAACAGCTCCCAATCCCAGAGAAGCCATGGAATTCCATATCTATGGATTTCATTGAGCAACTCCCAGGCTCCTCCGGTCATACCGCCATCCTCGTCGTCATGGATCGCCTATCCAAGCAATGTATCTTCATCCCGATGGACGACAAGGTGACTTCCCCGGAGTTGGCCAAACTCTTTTTACTCCATGTGTTCTCAAAGCATGGAGTACCATCCCACATCACCTCTGACCAAGGTTCTGAGTTTGTATCTCATTTCTTCTGTTCTCTTGGCAAAGTGCTTGATATCCACCTTCACTTTACCTCTGGATATCACCCCGAGGGTGATGGACAGACTGAGCAGATGAATCAGATGCTGGAACAGTACCTCCGCATTTATTGCAACTATCAGCAGGACAACTGGGCTGAACTCCTGCCCCTTGTGGAGTTTGCCTACAACAATGCTCCAAATGCAACTACTGGCATCTCCCCATTCTTCGCTAACAAGGGTTATCACCCCAATATCTCCGTCCACCCCAAACGTGATCTCACCTCCGCCTGCACCAGAGAATACTCGGTCGACCTCAACTCTCTCCATGAATTCCTCCATGAAGAAATAGCCACAGCACAGAAGTGATACCAAGGACCCGCTGATGTGAAACGATCTCCGGCCCCTGACTTTAAAGTCAGAGATCAGGTCTTCATTAAAGCAAAGTATTTCAATTCAACTCATCCGTCTAAAAAGCTCTCTGAGAAGAATTTAGGTCCGTATCCGATCATTGCGCAAGCTGGCTCCATCTCCTTCATGCTCCACCTTCCTGACTCTATGAAGTCCATTCACCTGGTCTTCCACGTCTTGCAACTTGAACCTTCAGTCCCCAATAGCATCCCCAATCGCGTTCAACCTCCACCTCCTCCAGTTGAGGTTGACGGCGAACCCGAGTATGAGATCTCTGAAATCATTGACTCCAAAGTAGACCGTTGGCGAAAGACTTGCAAGATACTCTACCTAGTCCATTGGTCCAGCTATGAAGGTACTGATGAAGAAACATCCTGGTTACTCATGACGGAATTAGATCATGCCTCAGAACTTGTTGCAGAGTTCCATCTCCAGTATCCAGATAAGCCTGGTCCCCATATACCTTGATTCCGTTTCCCTCTGCTTACATAGATTTCTCTCTGTCTCAGTTTCCTCCATTTAGTAGTTCCGATGATATCTCCTTATAAGACCTCCACTATATTTCCCTTTTCCATTTCACTCCATTTCAAATTCATTAATCATATTGCATTAAGAAAAAGAAAAGAAAAAAGAAAAAAAAAGATTATACAAAGAAAAACTACAAATACAAAGTTCTTAGGGCCTTACTGCCTGCCCATCTCCACGTCCTCCCCTTTGGTGTCTGCCTCATCTCCGGCGCCGCTCTTCTCTGCCTTGGTCCCTTTCTCCTCCATCTGGACCTCCAACCCTTCCTTGAACTCCTTGAACTCCACCACCTCCACCCGTGTCCCCTTGGACATGCAGTTCTTCATCTTCTGCTGCATCGCTGACACTTCTTCCTTGTACCCCAGATTCCGGATGGCCTGCACTATGTTTTGCAGTTGCATCCTCTGGTTTTCTTGGTTGTGGTGGTGATGCGCCACTTCCTCCTCCTGCTTCCTTGTGTCTCGGCACTGGACCTGGACCAGGTCGTGGACAGCCTCAGCGACTTCCATCATCACACTGGCAAGCTCTATCCATGGCCCGTTCATGAGCCACTCATCTTCCATCTCCATTCTCACCTTCTTCTTCGACCCTGTCGCCTCTGGGCCTGCCTTCCGCTTCCTCGGCGCCGGCTTCTCCACAACTTTGACTTCATCTGTCAGCCGCTCGCACCACTCCTTGATGCCGATGCACGCCACACACGATGATGCCTTCCTTCCTGGCACCAGCATGCACTCAATGTTGAGGTGGTGGCACCGGTAGCATGCATCCGGCGCATGGTTGATCTGCAGCTCAGCCACCTTCTCCTTCCCCTTGCCCTTTTGGCAGGGCTTGGGTGGCCTGACCAGCGGTGTCTGCTCATCCTGTTGGGTTGTTAGCTAAATCCGTCTCTGTGGAGACACACTTACCCCCACGTCCGCGTCTGTTGCCTCTGACACCTTCTCCTTCACATGCTGCTCTGCTGCAACCTTCTCCATGTGATGCCTCGCGGCTTCCTCCTCCTCGCATTTGTGATGCTTGGCCTCTTCCACCTCATGCCGCGCCCGCTCTTCCTCCTCCCGACGCTTACGTGCCTCTTCCTCGCACTTTCATGCCTCCTCTTCCGCCCATTGGTGCTCCTCTTCCTTCTGCACCTTCACGCGTCGTTGGCGCTCCACCACCTTCACCTCAAACACCTCGTCATCGTCGTCATTGTCCTCCGTGAGACACGCGTCAGCCCACGTGCAGATGTCGGTGATGTCATTGGGATTAGAAGACATGGGGAGAAAGTTAGAGAGTCGAAGCGTGCAACCCCTGCCTTATATGGCCCCCATCGGCAATTTTTGACTTTGCTCCACAATCGCTTAGATGACGCTTTGCCGTCCACTCCGCGCGCACCCTCACGTCACTTATCCACCCCATCACATTTTCACTTACCACATGGACAGACCTAGCCGTTGCTTTGGCCTTCAGCGGTTCAGGCCTAAGAGGGGAATACTGTCATATCCCAAATTCTTGCTAAGTCCTCTCCGCTCCTCCGTTTATATCATCTCTGCTCTTCCACTTCATATGTCCTCTGCTACTCAGTGTCCGCTTTACTTCTTGAGCTCATGTACATTATGTTACATTTCCCTTTGTTCTCTTTGTAGTTAGTCTCCATTCCATCACTGTGGTGCTCAGGATAAGGCGCACAGCTGCAGCTGTGCGACTGACTGGCACAGCAGTGGTACTCTGTTTCCTCTGTCACTCTGACCCTGACTTTACTACATTTGGACTTTGACCTCCGTATATAAACCTGCTGTAATATGTCTTAGCCCCTCAGTTCGAATATCAACTTAGTTCCGTCCCCTGTCTCTCCTCCGTCATGGAGCTTGTCAACAAGTTCTCTTGCTTGAGTCTTGACGACTCTCCTTTGACCTCTGGTCACTCCGTACCTCTGCTCCACTCCGCTCGTAAATTAGGGACAATGGAACTGGACAAGGGCACACCACATAAGGTAAAGCCAAAGTCCCTACCCCCTCCGACCAACTCCGGCACTCCGGAGTTCACTGCCCAGTTCCTGATGGACCCATACTTAACACCATCACCCTCTCTGCACCCTCTCCTACCCCAAGTGATGTCCCCTCCAACGTCACACAAGCTGGCTGGTCTACAACCACCCCTGCCAACAACCCCCTTGAACTCACCAATGAACCCATCCCCATCCCACCTCCATCTCTGATCCAACGCCTTCACCACAACACAGAAGGCATCCCCTCTGCATGGTCCAGCTTCAGCTGGACCCACCCCAAACCCCTCATCCCCTCTACCATACCCATTCCCCTTGCCCAATGGATCTCCAACTCTTCCACTTGCCTTCCGTTATCCATACCCCTGCTGCCCTACCCAATCACCCCACACCCCTCAATGATGACCTCGCTGCTGCCATCACCACTGAACTCCGAGACTCCAGTCTTGCCATGGCACTTGATGTGCACATGGAACCTCACTCCCCCTTCGCTCTCATGTATCATCTTTTCCTGACGAACTCCCACATCACCGTCTCTGCTGCCACCCCCACTGCCTCTGCTGCCCAAGCATTGGTCAACCTCCATATCTGTCAGCTCCACCAGACCCTGGAGCACGACCTCGTTCAGCTAATGCACCAGCTGGACACGACTGACTTCATTATCAACATTGATCGATATCTCCAAGAACTTGCCACTATAGGCAATGACCATGTCTCCACCCCCTCCACATCCTCCGAACCCCTCACCACCCAGGAGGTCACCATTCTTGACCATGTGGATGACTACTGGGCCAGAAATCAAGGAGTCTGGTCTCTACCCCCCAACCACCTGTGTTATCATGATGCTTGCTATCAATGCCAATGTCTTGGACACCGTCACCCCCATTTCCCACTCTACCAATGTCCTATTTGTCGCAGACAATCCCCAGGCCATCCCCAGTGATCATGCCCCATGCGCCCGCATACCCCCCGCATATTCACATCCTCCTCTTCGGACTCGTCTACACACCAGTTCCCCCACTCTTCGCGCTCCTCCTCCTTGCGCCATGGCCATCCCATCCCATCAGGACGACATTTCAGTGTCTGGATCCCTTGTTGAGTCCCCACTCCTCCCCCCTCTTCACCGGCAGCAGATGACTCTGAATTCTTTGTCAGCGCCGAAGCTGACGACAATGAGACTGGGTCTCATTGAGGTGACTACTAAGGTTTCATTGCAGTCTCACCCATACAATGGAGGTAATGTTACGATTCATTGGGCTCCTCTTTTCTTTTCCTCACTGTACTTACTATGTATACCAAAGAACCTTGACCCTCACTGTTCGAACCCCACTTGGGTCCTTTCTTTTAACCATTGCTTTTCCATTACTGCTTACTTATTTAGCATGACTCATCCACAGTTGTATTAC
>JBBPMJ010000903.1:0-12317 GCA_038090255.1 Austroboletus niveus | reverse complement strand
CCAAAGAACATTACAGTTGGTTCGAACAGTCCAAAGGGGGTGATGAAGGCTGCTTTCCATCGATCTTCTGGTACTATTTGTATATTGTGATATCCCCATTGGATGTCCATTTTGGTGAAGATGGTTGAGTTCCCTATTTGTTCGATGATGGACTGGAT
The DNA here is from genome assembly GCA_038090255.1 of Austroboletus niveus. Lineage (NCBI taxonomy): Eukaryota > Fungi > Basidiomycota > Agaricomycetes > Boletales > Boletaceae > Austroboletus > Austroboletus niveus. The sequence goes on along the minus strand of JBBPMJ010000903.1, from coordinate 12,159 downwards.
GTTTGGTAGGGGGTAGGCATTCTTTATAGTATGCTCGTTGAGGTATCTATAATCTTGGCAGGGTTGGAGCTTTCCATCCTTCTTATCGACAAAGAAGAAAGGTGCTGCTTGGGGGGATTGCGACGGTTTGATTCGTCCATTTGCTAGATTTTCTTCTATGAACTTTTTACAGGCCTCTTGTTCAGGAAGGGACAGGGGGTAGGCTTTGGCTCTTTTTGGAATGAACGTTTCCTTCAATTTGATGGTATGGTCATATGCTCGTGAAGGGGGTAGGACATTTGGGGGATTCTCTTCAAATATGTTTTTGAAGTTTCTATAGTCTTTCGGTAACTCCTTCTTTTCCTGCTTTTTCTCTATCTCTAGTTCCGTGGATAGTGTTGTTTTCATGACATATTCTTCGGTGGTTTCATATCTTTCACAGTATGATGTGTGGGTCTCGAAATTGGGATCTTTCTGGAGATATTTTATGAGATATCTTCTTTCATCTTCTTCGTCCTCTTTCAGAGTTTGTTTCCGGTCCCGGTTTGGTAGTTGGAGGGTTACTCTTCCTGTTGCCCAATCTATGTCCAGATTTTGTTCCCTAAGCCAGTTCATTTCTAGGATGACATTCTCCTTGCTGGCCGGAAGGAGATGGAACGTTCGGCTTTTCATTACATTTCCGATGAGGAAAGTAACCATGGTTCGGAACCTGATAAGTCCTGCTTGATTTGTTGTTCTGTCTGCGTTGATCGCTCTGATGGGTCGTGCTATTCTTTCCATGGGTAGATTGTTCCTTTTGGCAAAGTCCAAGTTTATGAATGAGCCAGTTACTCTGCGGTCGATCAAGGCGGTGGTTTCGGCAGTGGTTCTTCTGGATATTTCAAGTGAAATGGGAACGAGTATTGATTTTGGATCACTTGATACTAATACAGAAGAAAAGTTAGGGGAGCAGTGAGCCGACTTCTGTCCCCTCTTTAAAAATCCGAAAAGCCTTTATCCTTGAGTTCGACCTTTGCAATTGTTTCTTTATCCTCTTTGGGATTCTCAAAACATTCCTTAAGTACCCAGAGTACTTCTTTCTCATTCACCTGCTTTTCTCCTAGTTGTTTCACATATTCATTGATGGGTCCTTTTTTTGTTTCGATGGTTTGGACCCTGGCTGAGTTCCTAGGGGGACATGGTGGTGGGTTTCCTCTTTTTGAATGATTTCTAGTGGAGCATCCAACTTTATGACAGATGAAGCACCTGTTTTCCCTAATGTGACAAGCTCTTTCAGTGGGGGAGAGCATTTGTCGTCCTAGGGCAGTGGTTTGAAGGGCATCTATATCCATGGCATTTGAATCTCGGTTGTTGGTTTGTCTGTAGTCTGTTCTTCCTTTCCGGATGTCTTTTATCCAATCCTGTTGTCGGGCAAAGGCAGCAGCTTTTTCTGACCATTCCTTCCATGATGCAGGTTCCTTTTCCATTCCTAGGATCCGTTCTGTGAGATCTGGATCTAGTCCTTTCATGTAGCATTCAATCAGGGCATTTTGATCCGAGATTCCTGATTTAGATACAAGGAGTTGGAAGTCGGTGTTAAATTTGTTGAGGGAATCAAGTCCTTTTCCTTTCATCGTAATTTGGTGTAACTTCCGTCGGGAGTCAGCAGCAGTGTGCTTGTCCGAGAAGATCTCTAAGAATTCGTTCTTGAATTTGCTCCAGGTGGCTTTGTGTAGAACAACAGTTCCAGAGTCAAAGTTTTCATATGCAGCTTCAGCGAACTGCTTTCCCCACCCTCTTGACATCCTGTTGAGGGTGATATAGATCTTCTTTAAATCATCGTACTTATCCTTGTTCATAAGGAAGTATGCGTTCATGGCTCTGATCCAGAATTTGGCATCAGACACTTCTCCTGAGAACTCCTCTGGGAGTCCAGCTTTGAGTTCAGCCATTTCTGAGTAATTCGGATTGGGGAGGGGGTTGATCTGAGGGGTAGGGGTGTTGTGGGCCGAGGAGAACAGAGTTCTTTGAGACAGATGAGATCTTGATGGAGGAGGAGGGGTTCCACTTTGAGCGAAGTGGGGTTGGTTTCTTCTGAGGGTCTCGGAGATGGACTCAAGTCTTGATTGTTCTCTTCTGTCTGTTTCATCCTCAGAGTCCTCTTGAGGAGGGTCTTCCCTGTATCCATAAGAAATGGTGGGCAACTGGTGGGGTGCCTTGCTGCATGGTAGCAGAGGTATGAGGAGAGCTAGATCTTTTGTTATGCTTGCACAACGTCTAGTCCCAGTGTGTTTTCAAAGGCGACACAAGGTTCTGTGGATTCCTAGGGTTCTCTGCTGAGACTCGAGACTCAGGCAGGATGAGACTAAACACTGCATATAATTGCACAGATCTAGCTGGGGAATGTACAGGATAACTACTAACTATTTATACAGGTCGGAACCATCTCGGAATAAAGAAGTGATGGGACAGGACACATGATATACTACAATGGCCTTGTGGGGTCAATGATAAGAATGGGATAACACTGCCATCAAAAGAAAGATGGCAGGAGGAGTGGAGGTCCATGACAAAAGCAGCGTTAGAGACACATGGTAAGAGCTATGAAAGTGGAGGAAGGGGAGAACAGGGCGAATCCAGAACGGGAATCTCCATATAGCCATATGGAGCATAGTCTTCAGGGAATAAGGTCCAGTAACATTCCAGGGGTAGTCTGTTCTCGGGTTTCTACTCCAGAGGGAAAGAAGTGAGCGGTTCTGATGGTCCTGGATCTTCAAGGACCTCAGAATCATGCTTACTCATAACACATTTGACCGAAGTCTTACGAGGTTCCTTTGGGTATTTCCCACAAGCATTGGTGCGGTGGCCTTTTTGCCTGCAATGTAAGCAACACCCTTCTTTGAAGCATCACTCTCGCTCCTTGGGAGTTACCTTAGGGGGTTGGGGGACATTGACTGCATTGACGTTCATGGCGTCGGGATCATGGGTTTTCTGGAAAGGGGAGGAGGTGGTGGGGGTCTGGTAAGACCAATATGTGAGGGTGGAGTGGGTGTGGTGTTGGTTGATGATGATCTGGATGCGATTGTTTTGGACTTGGAAATGAACTGCCTTTGAATACCATTCATCGACTTTAGTGGGGACCGTGTCCATGGAGAGGATGCAGCGGGAGAGGGGAGGGGGAATGCCAGCAGCAAAGTAGTTGATCAGGACGTTCTGATCAGTGATGCCCAAGAGGGCAACATTGTTTCTAAACTCAGCTATGTGCCGAGTGAGTTCGGAACTGTAAGATCCATTTTTCTTGGGGATGAGGCGTTTCGAATGAAGCCAGTTGATGGCTTGATTCTTGGTGTCCTGGTGCTTGAAAGCATCCTTGAATTTGGCGAGGAAGTCGGTGAGCATTCCAAAGGAGTTAACAGCGATGGCTTCCTCTCGGAAGGTGGAGGCCCAGATGGCGGTGGAGTCCTTTTTCAAGTAGGACAGGGTGTAGGCGATTTTCTTATTGTCATCATCATAAACGGCTTTGTTTATTATGAGGTAGGTTTGGATGGTGGATAGCCAGGGCATGGCTTCAGCATAAGAGCCGTCAAAGTTGTCAGGGATTCTGAGATGGAGTTCAGTGGATTTGATCATCATAGCAACTTGGGCTTGGGGTGGGGGTAGGGTAAATGCTAGTTGGCGATTGACTGGGGTTGGAGATGGTGGGGTGGGTACTCTGGGAATACTAAGTGCTGCAGAGAGTCGATGGGCAAGTTCTAAGTCCTCAGGTTGTTGAGGGATGACAAGGTCTTCATCAGTGTTGATGGGGTTCTTTGAAGAGAGTTCGTCAGTATTCGACGAGTCAAGGGTTTCCCTCCGCGATGCAAGGTCATGATAGGGTCTAGGGTTTCTGAGGTGTTGATGGGCAATGGTGGAGGCTTATATGATAATAGCCAATCAAGGGAGATCTTAGACCTTTTGTTATGCTCGACATGGTCAAGTGTAGGCCTGCAGAGGTTTGAGGGCTTACTGTCACTATACAGCAGACAGGATGAGTGGGCCTGACGAGGGGGTTTCTTGACAGGGAGGCTGAGGCCGGCATAAGACTGACATCGGGTCGAAGGGGGTCCACTCAAGGGTCTTCCTTGGCAGAGATTCTGAGGACCGTTGAGGGCCAAGGGATCAATGGGTCTTGGAGATGTCACAGGACTAGTGACAGATCAAGGGTTCAGAGGAAGTGTCCGCTCAACAGTAGAACGAGGACTGGGGGACCTGAGAGCAACTCCAAGATACTAGGTAAATTGCAGGAGGTCTAAGATGGTGAATACACCTGAGTATCGAAGGTTTATATACGTGAGCCAAGTGGTTAAGGGTAGGTCAATGGAAGAAGGTGAGTCAGCAATAGAAAGTGATGGAATCATGAAGAAGCTGAGTCACTATGGAGTGGATGTGATGGCATTGGATAAGTATTGGTGATACAACTGCGGATGAGTCACGCTAAATAAGTAAGCGGTATTGCAAAGATAATGGTAAAAGAAAGGACCCAAGCAGGGCTTGAACAGCGAGGGTCAAGGTCCTTTGGTATACATGGTGAGTGAAGTAGAAAAAAGAAAGAGAGGGGGCCAACAAATCGTAACAATGCACTGGTCTTCCAGACTTCTGTTCCCATGCTCTGGACTTACCTCTGAACTTCTTTCCCACATACTGGACTTCCAGACTTCTGTTTCCCATGCTCCGGACTTACCTAAGCAACTTTATTATTTTATTATAGATGTTTTATCTATGTTTTGACATATGTTTGACATATGTATACAGTCCTGGGAATGCCCAGACTATAAATACTTGTACCTAGCTATGTCTAAGGAAGGACAAATCCCCCATGTACTATCTATCTACCTTCTGAAGACCTCTCTCCATACTTTCATGGAATACATCTACTTTCCACACTCCTTTATGATCTGTTCATATTGACCAGCTTCAGAAGACCACCATTATGATTTGTTGGGCCCCTCTCTCTCTTTTTCCTATTTCGCTTACCATGTATACCAAAGAACCTTGATCCTCGCTGTTCGAGCCCTGCTTGGGTCCTTTCTTTTACCATTATCTTTGCAATACCACTTACTTATTTAGCATGACTCATCTGCAGTTGTATCATCAATACTTATCCAATGCCATCACATCCGCTCCATAGTGACTCAGCTTCTTCATGATTCCATCACTTTCTATCGCTGACTCAGCTTCTTCCATTGACCTACCCTTAACCACTTGGCTCACATATATAAACCTTCGATACTCAGGTGTATTCGCCATCTTAGGTCTCCTGCAATTTACCTAGTATCTTGGAGTTGCTCTCAGGTCCCCCAGTCCTTGTCCTACTGTTAAGTGGACACTCCCTCTGAACCTTCGATCCGTTGCTAGTCCTGCAACATCTCCAAAACCCATTGATCCCTCGGTCCTCAACGGTCCCTAGAACCTCTGCCAAGGAAAACCCTTGAGTGGATCCCCTCAATCTGACGTTAGTCTTACGCCGGCCTTAGCCTCCCTATCAAGGAACCCCCTTGTCAGAATCCTCATCCTGTCTGCTGTATAGTAACAGTAAGCCCTCGAATCCCTGCAGGCCTATGCCCGACTACATTGAGTGTAACAACCACTCCTATCATCATTTCAATACTCTGGACTCCCAGAACCTATTTGGATGGCCTGAACTTCATTAGTTCCACTCAGGACTTCTTCCCAGACCCAGTAGGAACTCCTTGGGATGAAACCCAAACCTCGCACTCATCTATCCAATACCTTGGTTGCATCCACACAGCCAGTCCTTGGTCTTTTCATCACTGTTCAAGTCCCACTTGGGTCCTTTTCTTTTACCATTGCCTTTTCATTTCCACTTACTTATTTAGCATGACTCATCTACAGTTGTATTACCAACATATATCTGATGCCATTGCATCCACTCCATAGTGACTCCAGCTTCTTCGTGATTCCATCACTTTCTATTGCTGACTCACTTTCTTTCCTTGCCTACCCTTAACCATTTGGCTTGCATATATAAACCCTCAATACTCTGATGTATTTACTATCTTAGACCTCCTGCAATTTACCTAGTATAGTACAACTTCTCATAATGCATAAAGTTGGGCAGGTGATATTTGTTATGTACTATCAGCATTATGCAACATAGAGTTGGTGTGACATGTGGGTAACAGTGTGACATGTGTGACTACCATGATGCTCTGATATCACTGAACCATCATTCTAGCATTGGCTGCTTTATCTGTGCCAACTCCTTCTGTTTGAGCTCAACTCTGAGCTTCCTTATACCCTGGGAGAGCTCAAGTGACATCTCAGCATTCCCATGCTTGATAGAAATGTGCTCCATCTGCCCATACAACTGAATCACTTTGCTCAACTCCATGTTGAGCTTCACATCAACCTCTTTGGGCTTATCTTCAACTTCCACCACCTCTCCTCACTTGACTGCCATTTTGTACTTTACCTTGGACACAATTTCACTGTCTCCACTCTCAAATCTATAGTTCAAATCACCAATAACTTGTTTTTCTGCTGGATTCAGCATCTCATCCAATGTGAGTGGTGTACCAATGATTCATTTGTAATGTTTGAGAGACTTTACAGCCATCAATAAGTTTTCTTCAGCTTCAGAGAGCTGTGGAAGATTCAGGAGGTTATGGGATGCTGTGAGAGATGTTGGAGTAAGGGAGATGTGTGTCACAGAGAGTTTGAGCTGGCTAATTGAGCAGGAAAAGATTGGAATGAATGAATGCTTTTTCAATGTCATTTTCAGCATTCATGATGACTTTGAGGATTGGATCCCAATCTGCTGCCATATAGGAGTCTCTGAGCAAATCTTGCAATCACTTTTCTACTTGTGGGAGTTGGACTTCATCTGACACTGCAAATTCTCAAATAAGAATCCATGCTGCAGCATTCTGAGTAGATTTTGAGGTCTGGGTAGCAAGTGGCATGACCACTGTTGGTACAGTGACAGAATCTGTTGATGAATTATTGGTTTTAATAGAGTCAGGCTGGATTTTGGTATGATTTCAGCAGTTAACAATGGTAGAAGGCTTAACCTTGTTCCAGGCTTTGTTTACCAGCAACATTGCTTCACGTAAGTCAATTTTGTAGATGATCCATGCTCCAGCATCATCCAGTTCCACTGTTACATGTGTGCAATGTCCAGTCTCAGTATGTCCTCAAAGGTGACACAGTGTCCTATAGAAGTCCTGGGGGTTCTCTGCTGAGACTCGAGACTCAGGCAGGATGAGACTAAATACTGTGTATAATTGCACAGATCTAGCTATAGAACACATATGATAACTACTAAGTATTTATACATCTCGGAACCATCTCAGAAAGGAAAAGGGATGAAATGGAGCACATGGTATACTACAATGGCCTCATGGAGCAATGAATGGAAATGGGACAACACTGCCATCAAAAAGAGAGATGGAAGGAGGAGTGGAGGTCCATGATGACAGCGACTCTCAGAACACATGGCTTATACTACAAGAGGGAGGAACACAGTGAATCAAGAACAGGGATCTCCATATGACCATATGGGGCATAGTTTTCAGGAAATAGAGTCCAATAACATTCTAGAGAGAGTTTATCTTTGGGTTTCCATTCTAGTTGAAGAGTTGTAAGGTCTTCCAATACTTCTGAGATCCTGAAATCTCCAGAAGCACAGGAAAGTGTTTCAGAAGCATCAGAAGTGCAGGAACTGATTCCAGAACCTTTGAAAACACCAGAATTGTGCTTACTTGTAACATCCACTGCCTGCATGCAAAAGGCTTTTCAGTAAAGAGCTTTTGTTGTTTGAATGATCTCAGCATCACAAGGCTAAACATATGATGTCAGATTTGGCTTGAAGTACTCAATATGAATGTTATGGAGTTGGAAATCCACAAAATGACCAGAGAAATTGTCAACAAGCAGGCAAATATTTCTGTTTTGCTGATGCATTTTGATGTCAAGAGCCTTAAGCCATCTGTTACAGAGATGTAAATTTATGATGCTTACAAAACAGCATTAAATTTGAAACATACTCTTCAAAAAGATCTCTTGTCATCCAAGCCTTTGTATGGTTACGATAATAGAGCCTCAGAGACTGTGAAGAAGCATTTTTGAAGCATCATGATTTGGCATTTTTTCCAATTAAAAAAATAGGTAGCTTTTCACTCCCATCTGCATTACAAGTGAGTTCCATTGTGATTCAGAATTTGTCCTGCTTCTTTCCATTCATTTTCTCTGTTGCAAGGCCATGATCTGGTGATACACTGTTTTGAATATAATTGTTTATAACAAGTTCCAGTATTCATAGCCACTTACAAAGCAAACAAGCTTGTTTCATCAAAGTTGAAACAATCTTTCAGAGCATATTTTTCCAAGATCACCTTTAATCAAATCTGCTCCATCTTAACTGCATCCAGATCAACAGATGCTGCTTCACCATGCCTATGATATTCCCAAATGCCATAAGCTTTTTTGAAGCTATCAATCCACCAGTCACCTTTCAGCTGCTCTTCATCAGAAACATTGAACTTCTTCTCAAACTTCTCTCACTTGGCAACAAGCATGGGCCCATTGACTGTCTTCCATTTTTCCTCCATATGCTTTACCCATAGAAATAAAGCTTTATCAACATTGGAACATGTTACAATACATGGCCGCTTGGATGACAATGCATTTGAAAACTCATCAACATGTGACTCCTGATTTTCTCTATTCCATCACTTGCAGGAAAGCATTGACTGGTTGAATACAAGTGCACCTTCATGTCAGGTTTTGAAGTATGCAACAACAGCATCTTGTGACATCCCTGGGTGAGCATCCATGAAAGCAAACACAGTCAACCAGTTATGAAGTATAAGATTAAAGTGTGATTGTACATCAAGACTTTTTGCTGAGCTCTTTGGACCATTTTGATCAGTGATCTTTTTGGGTTTCTGACACTAATAGAGTGCCTGATGAAGCCAGGGTTTGTGTTTGCACTCTGGCCTAGATGATAAATCCATGGGTAAAAGAAGCAGCTAGGTAATATAGCAAAACTCACACTGCAGTGACTAACAATGGTTCTGACACCCTATTTTTCCCACCTGCTAGTGCATATTTTACTGAAATTAATTATGCATTATGCATTATGCAAGTTTCCTGCCACCAAGCTTGGGCTTTGGCTGAAAGCCATGCATTATGAGAAGTTGTACTGTATCTTGGCTGCCCTCAGTTCCTTAGTCCTTGTCCTACTGTTGAGTGGATGCTCCCTTCATACCCTCAATCCATTGCTAGTTCTGTGATGTCTTTAGACTCATTGATCTCTCAATCCTCAATGGTCCCCAGAACCTCTGCCAAGGAAGACCCTTGAGTAAATCCCCCTTTGACCCGTCATTAGTCCTATAATGGCCTTAGCCTCCCTATCAAGGAATCCCTTCATCAGGCCCCCTCATCCTGTCTGCTGTATAGTGACAGTAAGCTCTCGAACCTCTGCAGGCCTATGCTTGACTATGTTGAGCATAACACTTACATCACCATTGGTCCTTTTTGGGCACAATCAATCCACTATTGCACTGACATGTGATGGAAGCTATCATGCATGCACCAAACATGTCAATATCCATTATCATTTCATTTGTTTCTGTGTCAAGAATAATTATATTTCTTTTTTTTATTGTCCTTCCTCAGATATGATCACAGTTACACTTATCAAAGCTTTGCCTAGTGTCAAAGCTAAGCATTTTGCACATGAGTTGTGATTATACCCATCCATTTGAGGTGGGAGTGTTGTGTTTTATTCATGTACAGTACATTCAAATGAACTCAAATGCTTCCGTATTATGTAATCTCATGTAGATAACTTTCATATCAGCATGTCTTTATCTCAGTCACAAACTTCATCTTGACTGAGGTAAGACTACTATTCATGCATTGTACTTACACTCTGTAGTATACTTCTACATTTCCTTAAGTCCTGATATATCTATTGACCAGAAATCTCCCCTCTTCCCACCCCATTCTCCCATTTAAGCAACCAGTGTTGTGGAGAGTCATCACATATACTTCCCTGTTACTGCAATTTACTCCCTCTGTTTAGTGCTACTGGCAGATCCCTAAACACCTCTGAGGTAGGCTAGTAGTCAGGGTAGCAGTGCCCCCTGATAAGAGCTTTTGCAGGCTTGAAACCACTAGTGCCTATCCTGCTCCCCTTTCTATTCCTTCTGCACTGTATCAAGCATGACCACCCCTATCACATGTTCAAATCCTTGGAGATGGGTGATTGGCTGACAGTGCATACTATTCCTATCACTGAGTTTGAAAACAAGTGGGTTTTTGAAAATCCAAGATTTTGCTTCATTTCTGGCAGAAAATGACTGCAAAACTTTCAGGATATAAACTAGAGGCTTCTGAGAGTATATGTACCAAATTTTATTGAAAAATGTCTGCTGTGATCTTGTGCAATGATGGTCAGATGCTATCAAATGTTGTCAAATCTAGATAATGTGGTCTCTAGACCAATGTTCTGATATGAAAACTAGAAATAAAATTGATATAAGAAAACCTTGTGTATTTATTGAATCACACACGAAGATTTGAGGCCAATGAATCACCATAGCATTAATGATTGGGTGTTTGAAACTTGCACTGGGGCAGCATGACAGTCATTCTAGGCAGAGTTTCAATTACATTATCATTGTTACAATAAGTTGTGTCAAGTCATGTCAAGTTATATTGCATCAGTTATGTCTCCAAGTAATGCAATATACCTTGTTGATTCTCTGTTCTACATGCTCCCTCTTTTGATTCCTGCTGGTGTGGCATGAACCAAATCAATGCCTTTAAAAGCTTTCCTGAGTCTAAAAGGAAAAAAATCATTCAAGAAGGCATCCATCTCTTTTTCAAGCAAGAAAAGCCAAATCTCAGTGCCATTAAGCAGGATCTCAACACAAAATATAACATGAATATCTGTTTAAATACCATGCATAATTATGCCTCCAGTGAACACCAGAATACAAGGAAAGGACATGAATTACAGCAACTGCTTTCACTGGTGCAAGAAAAAGTTCTTATTAATTGGATCATTCTTCTTGCAGATACTGGACATTGTATTAATAAATGAGCACTTTGAAAGAAGGCAGAATACCTTTGTGATCAGAAACCAGATCAAACCTGGGTAACATACTTCCTTTCATGACATCTGGAGATCACTCTTGGGAAGCCATCAGGCCTTGATTCAAAATGGGCAAAAGCTTTTAATAAACCCACAGTTGTCTGTCATTTTGATCTCCTTGAGACAATCATCAAAAAGCACAATATTCCCATGGAAAACATCTATAACATAGATGAGAAAGATGTACAGAGAGGAGGTGGTCAAAAGGTTCAAGCACAAAGATATTTTGTTCCTCACAGCAAGTGCCCAAAATACAAGCTCCAGAGTGCCAATCTTGAGCTTGTTACCATTGTGGAGTGTGTTGCAGCAGATGAAGATTCTCTTAGTCTGGAGATCATTTTTGAAGGCAAACAACAGTATGAATGTGCATGGTTTGAGGTTGATCCAAAGTTATCGTATGTGTTCAATTATCAAAATCTGTTAAGTCCGATTCCGCTGGGGCCTGGGTATGTGACTCCGGAATGCCGGAGTTGTACTGGGGTTGGAGCGACGTTGGCTTCACCTTATGTGATGCGCCCTTGCTCAAGTCCGATGTCGCTAATTTACGAATGGGGTGGACTAGAGGTCCGGAGGGTCGGAGGAGAGTCGTCAAGACTCAGATGAGAGAACGCCGAGATGAGATCAATGGCAAAAAGAGGAGAAGCAGGAACTAAGGTGATATTCAAACTGAGGTACTAAGACAGAGTACACGAGTTTATATACGGAGGAGGAAAGTCCGAAAAGAGTATAGTACTAATTGGAAGAGCAGAAGTAGCGAAGTACCAGTGCAGTGCCGGTTTGTCGCACAGCCAGAGCTGTGCGCCTTACCCTGAACACTGCACGACAGAATGGAAACTAACTAAATAGAGATACGATGGCACAAAAGGATAACATAACATAACGTACAGATGGATGGAAAGAACGGAGACAGAGGACATGGAGTGGTTGGAGAACACATATTGGAGGAATGTCACCGGAGGTGACTTGAATAGTATTGGAGGAGGTCAGAGTTGACTTGGTGAAATTCTGGGATATGACAGTATCCCCCTCTTAGGCCTGAA